>JXOR01000928.1:0-193141 GCA_001014335.1 Coboldia fuscipes | reverse complement strand
AAAAAAAAAAAAAAAAAAAAAAAAAATAAAAATGAAAAATTCAACGAAAATAAAACTGTCAAAATTCAGATTGAACGAGCATTAAGTTAAGAGTTAGTTGACCCAATGTTACATGAATATGATTACAATTTTATTAATTACATTATGTTGATAGAGATCTGGTTATTGTACCCAGCTATTAACTTAAAGACAAAATGTATGACCTTTTCATGAATCAATAAAAAATAATAAATTGGATTGGTAATTAGTTGGTGATTTTGAAGTGATTAAATTGCAAAAAAAAAAAAAAAAAACACTTTAACTAAGCAAAAGTGAACGTGCTGTAATATCGACTAATATCATTTCATATAAGAATCAGGAGCAGTTATTGAATCAATTATACAATTTTGTATTTAATTGGACCTGTTTTAAGTTGATTGTCAACATTGTATATGAGATGGTAGAGTGTCGAGATGTTTATTACAATTTTAATGCTTTTAATTGGAAATATTCATAAGTGCGCTGTTACTATAACTGTACGGAACCAAAACAAAGGAAGCATCTTTGATGATCTGTCATGGCCTTTGATTATGTAAAGTGATATTGAGACTTCTAAACTGTCATCACGTTGAATAGACATCTCATTCGTTACTATAGTGATTGCGTGTAGAATTCTTTTAGTATTTAGACTGTTCACAGTCATGTTTAATGAACAGGTCATAAGAATATAACTGTATGCTACTGGTATTCAAATAAAATAAATGCGAAAATAAATAACAACAACTGAATCGTACACTTGTAAATTCATCGACATGCCAATGAACGCGAAACAAGTATAGTGGCACAGCCACTTTATGTACACAAGAAACATTAAAATTAAAATTTCATTTTTTTATTAATTTTTTTCTTGTTTTGCATTGTAATTCATTTATGGGTAATAATACGACGGAGTAAAATTAGCAGCTCTTTTGTTTAAATTTGTAGTAAATAAATGTGTTCATTCATAAAATTCTATTCAAACATTTGACCGATACGGAATCATCGTACACTCATCGGAATCAAAGTTCTCAATACAATCAATTAACTTTTTACGTTTTACTATAATTCATTTGAAGATTTTTTTTTTCTTTTTAATTTTATGCATAACGTTAATTAGTAACAAAATGATGAACATTTTGATGCCATTAATGATCGTAAACATTTTAAATTTTGAATCTCATTTATAACCAAAGCGAAATAGTTAATAAGAAAATTAAACAACAAAAATAAAAATAAAAGAAATATTATAAAATGAAGAAAAAAAGAAACACTAAATCCAAGTATTATATAATAAGAAACATTATTACATTGTTAACCCAGATTTCACGATTTGTGGCAAAAGCTCTCCAAAGTGAAAAAGAAATATACTAAAGCGTCTTTAGTTTGAAATGGAAAACTTCATTGAAAATGCATAGAGAGCAATTCGTTGGATTGTTGGCATAGAATGAGTAACGAGGTTTTCCTGTATTCGTCTTGTTAATGATTTACCACTTTTTTTTATGGTTTGATGAACCACTATTTCTTTCGGTTGAACAACAATGGTACAACGAATAATTCACGATAGGTAACAATATGGAATATAATTTATCAGAAATCATTGGATTTTTGGTGTTACCGCTTATGAACAGTGTAAAATTCATTGAAACGCCTATGTTGAGGTGTTAAATTAAACCAAAAAATAAAATCAGAGTTTAATCTATTCAATGTGTTTATAATGGATTAGAGAAGTACAGTAAAGTTCATTGTTCCCATTTCCAATTCTCTTTAGCACATAATCATCAACAACAGTGAGAGAGTCCTATAGAGTGACCAACATCTAATGAAACTGAGAGTAATACTCCAAATGGATGTCATTCCTTCATAAATTTTTCCATTGTTTTTTATTCAAATTATAACCAATGGTTTGCTATTTAAAGAATTCATTATTTGCATATTTAACTTCACTATACTGACCCATTGAAAACAGTTCATTTATTTTGCAATACAACAGCCTGTTGATAACCCAAACGAGTTAGTCAATTGAAGTTGAATTTTCGTAGACAACCGTCTAACTAATTTGCACTGAATTATGAATAATATCACACCTTTATTTTCGATTCCCATCACATAAAATCCATTGCAGAAGAGAATAAAATGAAAATTTAAATAAATTTTAAGTGTGAAACTTTTAACTGAGGAATATAAAAGAAACATAAAACATAAATATAATGACGAATAAGAAAAAGAGTTCACACCACATCATTAAACTGAATGCACACCATTGTGGTCTCTCTCATTCTCTCTATCTCTCTCTGTTTCGGTGACATGATTAATGTCGCCGTGAAAGAGCTCCAAAGATCTGAGAGATCTTACAAACGGTTCCACGATTCGGTACAAGACAACATGTTGTGCAACTAACACAGTTTCCGATACAGAGAACATCACATGCGATGACCTGAAAGCGCCCCAGTACTGTCTTACCATTTCTTTTATTCATCAGCTGCATTAAAAGACACGCAAACTATCTTGTGAGTCTCACCTAACAATCAAATAAAGAAACGCAAAACGTATACGCGAAAATGAAAGTTATTTTGTAACAATTCAGTTAAAATTAAAATTGGAAATACGGATAGAGTTTAAAATAATGCTGGCAACTATTACGACATCAAAATCACTTTTTCTTGATAATTTTCACCGTCAAGGCCAACAGTTTGTTTGTTATGTCTCACAACTCTCTTTACCTCTTTGATTTCATTGATCAGTTGCAACTCATCGGATGAAAGTAGTGAAAACGTACAAGAAAAGGTAAAAACCAGATGCTAGTAATCATTATGAAATATGATAATCCAATAGTGTTGCATTTAATTAAAATCAATTGACTGTTTTGATTGGAAATTCAAAACAAACAGTCCAAACACGATTTTTTATCGTTATCGTTTTGGTGACAAATTAAACTGAACTGACCTAAAACAGACAAAAAGTAGTTGGATATTGATCGATCGTAATGTTTGACTGTTGACTTTATTCTGTAGATCCGCGTAAAGGTGAGATTTCATGATGAGTATTATGGGCATACGGGATCTTTCTAGATGATTCATTTTACCTTGAGGGAAGATAATTGGTATTACAATATGAATGAAGTCGTATTGAGATTCCCGATGCTTCCAAAAGTCCTAGACATCATTTTCACTTATCGCCAGTTTGATTTCCTGAAACTGGAGCAGTAAATTCCGTTTAATTCTAAATGAAAAATTATTAAAATATTGAGAGATCAGAGATGGCAACAATTGAAACAGAGAGTAGAGTGAATTAATTAATGTTACTTAAAGGGCCACCGCATTTACGGTTCATCGAATTGACTTTAATTTTTATTATTATTTTTTTATTTTCGGGGAAAAAATAGAACCATATGGAATTCACTTTTGTTTTTTTTTTTTTTGTTCCACTATTCATTATTAAAATTCATCAAAGCAGCATTATGTTGTGATCTAGAAAATAAAACATAAAATTAAAAAAAAATCATAGAAGTTTACGCACTACGAACGCGTAGCATTTTCATGATAGAGATAGAGAGTGAAACATGAAATGTTTAACAGAATTGGATCGAGATAATGCATTCATATACAATTCAACACTTTTATTGAGAATGGAGCATAAACGAGTAGATTTTTCATATTAGGGCCTCATTTGATGGGTATACAGAGTTATTTTTTATTTTATCAAATTACATTCGAGGCATATTTGACCTAGTTTTATTCAGTTAAATAATGTAGGGCCAACGAACACACAAAAAACAAAAAAAACAACGTAAAGTTTAAAAACCCAAATAACCGAAAAACCATAGATTTTCATTTAAAAAACAAAAATTGTGTTCGATCATAATAGTTTTATGTTTCTCATATGTGATATTCGGTATTTCGCGTAAATTCAAACGAATAGTAGTAAAAATACCAAATGGCCCTTTTCTATGCTGCCCAATTTACAACAAAAACTTAACTCGCAACATAAATTTGTGTTCCGCGATCTTGCCGTTTATTTAGGCCCTCATTCATTTGGAATCGAATAATTATGGGCTCCAACATGTTGATTTTTCATTGGACTGCACACTATCTACCATGTAAACATTAAAAGTAACACATTCAATTGAATTTTTAGTGCATTTTTCGTGGATGTACTAGTGCTGGAGCTGATCGTTATTTTATTTCTTCCATATCTATTCATGATGAATTAATGGTATTGGTCACCTATTTTTTCCTTTGGTATTTAAATTCATTTCCATAACCCGACAACAGACCGACAACAGTCCAAAAATACTAGAAAAATTATGTGGGTCAAGCATTTTTTTTTCGGCAGTTTCAGTCGAATAGAAATTTCCATTTCTATTAACCATTTGAAAATAAACATATTAAATAATGCGTTTTCGTATGTTTCAGTAGAGTGCTTTATGTTAAAAACCAAACAAAAAAAAAAGTCAAAAAACAAAAAAAATAAATTCGTTGATTGGTGATCCGTTAATACGTGTATTATCGTATTATGTATAACACATCATGTGTACGGAACGCATAATGGGTTAGATGCCATTGTGATTATCTGACTGGGTGTTGGATAAATTTAAAACTAAAAACAACTACATTATCTGTCTCTAAACAAAATAAAAGAAAAAGAACTGAAATTACAATAATCAGATTCACTTTTATTATTTGTCTGTGACGCTTTTAGGAGTTGTCAGACAAAACAATAAAACTGTTATTAGAGAATAATGTAAAGGTAAAATAAGAATTGCGTGCAAAAAAGCTAAGAAACAAAAAAAACAATGATGCAAATGATCTATATGGAATTGAAGAAAAACTAACGGCTGTTTCTTTCACATCAACTAAAACGATGTAAAATCAAAAAAACAGTGAATGCTTATACATACCACATTGCATTCATTCTATTGGAACACAAGAAACTATGAGAGCAATGCCGCCAAGTGAAAAAAAAAATATATGAAAACCAGGTGAGTACGATGAACGATAATACAACTAGATAATACTGTTATGCAGTTATATAATAAATGAAATGAGATAATTTATTATGAGATTGTTAACGATGTTTCTATTCAACATAAAATACAATATGAACCAAATTAAGTAAAACATTTAACCCATTTAACGAACCACCACTTTTTGATTTAAAATGAAAAATAAAATAAAAATACTTAAGGAAACCACTCACCAATTGATCAAAAGTTAAAGTGAATTTGCATTCAATCCTTCTATTTGCTATTTACCACCATTCAACAGTATTGCGATCTTTAAGACGTGATGATTATCAATCGTTAACGTTTTTTCTTAATTCCAAAACCATTTGAATTCGTGCAAAAGCAAAACAAAAAAAAAAAAAACAAAATGAGTTGTTCATTCTATTGAATCAGAAAAAGAAAAAAATTAATTTTATTTGGTTTTGTCTGTCAAATGGGTTGGAAAAACAGATAAAAAACATAAATAAGATCTCAAATATTAAAATCAAGAGATCAATTGTTATTTTGATCATCATGTCACGCATTGACCTACATTTCAGATCGTTTTTTATATTTTTCTTTAATAAATTTCGAACTATCAGTTACCAGTTTTCCTTTTGAAGCTCTCAATATACGAATGATTAGCACATTAGCAGCAGCACTAACTATGGCAACGGAAAGGAAAAGTAATTGAGAATCATTGGTTAGCACCTTTAAATTTATCCAACATAAAATCACTTTTAATAAATATAAAAATGTTTAAATTACAATTAAAATGCAATCAATATATTAACAATTAATTTTTAAATCGATTAATTAAATTCCATTATAATGTTAGTGCTAAACAAAATTGAAACCAATTGAATTAAAACTGAAATGATATTATCGTACAATTCACTATTGTATTTCATTGATTTTAACGGTTTTTATTTCTTATGATTTTCCATTTCATTTCAATTATTATGAGTTATCGCGAACGGGTCTCCATAAGTCTTATATAACACCCCAGTTAAGTATCAACAATAATCGTGATCTAGTTTCAATGGCTCTGTTGTATTTTTATTATAATTTTCATTTTCTTTTTTAATTTCATATCCATTTTGTATTGTTATAAATAAAAAGTTTAAGATTTAATGTAACGTATTTTTGTTTTTTTGAATTTATTTTAATTTATGTCATGAGACTACTATGTTGTTTTGTTTACCAAAGTCGGGTAAGCGCCAAGAATCAAAATACGTAGGAGATTTTCGTGGTTTTGAGGAAAATTAATAAGCCTCATTATGACTCTAAAGTGCTGTCAGTTGAACCAAAGAAGGAGGCATTGTATTGTGACTCTTCCATTGTCTTAAATGGCACAATTTTTCTATGTAACACGGTTGCAACTAATGAAATCGAAATTAATTGAATTAAATCCATCATCATCTGTTGTTCAGGATTATTTGTTTGACTGTAAATGAGAAGATGTCGTGAATGGTATACCAATTGTTTGGCGTTTTCATGAACAGTAGCTGTTTAACTCAGCACACCATTAATTTTTTAACTAAACCGTGGTAAATATAAATGACATTAAATTAATTTTTAGGTTTTATTTCTCTTACTGTTTCAGTTACATCTAATAATTCAGTCAAGAAAACACGGTACATAATCATGTTGATTTCATGAATTTAACAAAATTTTTATTCACAAGTTGCATAAATCACTGGAGTATTCAGGTGATTCAGTTCTATTCATTGGTTTTCACATTGTTACTGTATGAGGCCCAAACAACATAACAAATGTGTGAGAAAAATCATTTTAACAGAAAACACACATAATTTTATTTTCATTTTCGGTATGCTGTTTCAGAGGGTTAAATCAAATGAATTTATTATTAACATAATATTCATGATCTCTATTCATTATCTGTAACTGTAAGCTCACACATGAAAATTTACAGTAATTTCATTTTCATTTAATTTTCTCTATATCAATCTGAATTCAGTTGTTATAACGCTGAACAGTAATGGAAAATTGAATGATAATAAAAAGCCAAAAATAATTGTAGGAACATAAAAAGGTTAACATTATTTAAAAGCCATTAACGAATATTACAATAACCCGGTGAGTATTTAGCATAAACCACATTAAAATGAAACATAGACGAATCATATAGTGTGTGTTTCATTAAATAATTGTTTTTAAAAGCGAAAGTTTTCACTTTTGGTTTTTTTTTTTCTGTTTCTTTCGGATTATTTCGCGTTATGTTAAAGTCTTATCCGTCTTTTTCGCTGTATATCATTCAACTGATACATAGAAACAAAAACAAAAATAAATTTAAAATTAAATTAAACATTATTAAATTTTATGGGCCGAAATTTAAAACTCATCCGACATAGAAACAAAGCAAAAATATTCGACTACTTTAAATTTATGTTTCTTGTGTTTATGCGCCATGATTTTCATAAAATAATTTTATAATTCATTCTGTTAATTCCTTTTATAACACTCTGATTAAATTCATACCAAAATGATATCGCATTAATATGTAGCAGATGGTAATTAATTTTTGCGATGATTTTTTTGGTGTATTCATTCATTATTCACCTGTGAGAATTCATAGCTGGCGACTTGTTATAAAATTTATTTTTAATTTAATGATGATTTACAAAATGAATTAAATTAACTGGAGTGTTGCATTGTCTAGGCGATTACGCATTTTATTGTAAATTCCTAATTCATTTAATATTCAGCTTCAGTTACATAATTTGATACAGTTTTGCTGTTGATCTCTTAATTTTAAACCAAAAGTTTTAAATGATTGATTGTAATAAATTAATTAACATATCATTTGGTACTGATATGAATACAATTACTGTCTAAGTATGTAGGTTAATCAGTTAATAACTACTGTCTTCGGAGCTGTTCGTGAGATAACATCGATCACCAAAGCAAAGAGGAAAAGGGAAATAATTTAAAAACATTTTACATGTGACCAGGTAACGTTTTTCATGATTTATGATCTGTTCAGATTATTCATGCAATTCAGTTATAATTTAGCGAGAAGATAAACATTTTATTTTATTTAAATTGTAACCAATGTAGGCCTCACTGTTTATTTTGGACATCACCATTGTTGGACTGATATTTTTTTTGTCCGTCTGTCTGATAATTTTAAAGTTTTGGTTCAGTATAGAAGTCTCGTCGTACGGAACAGCAAAAAAAAAACTTTCACTTTGTAATTTTTATGTTCACAAAGTAAAAAAGAATTGAAATATTAAAACTAAACAGATTTAAAGATGCCCAAAATAAAGCAAAAAAATAAATATAAAAAGAAAAACATTAAATGTAATTCATATTTAACATACGCATTATGATATTAACTAAGTTCATGTAAACTTCATTTATTGTATTTGCACAGATAATGAATAGGGGCCCGTAGCATCGAGTGGTTACACGTAATTTGAGTGCGGCTATGTGTGTTTCGGCATCAACTAGATGAAGATGATACACTAATTTGCATTTACGTGTAAATGTTGTTAAAGAAATACGAAAACTTATGGTGATGTTGAATGAAGGTGGTTTGCAACTTTAAAAGCCACTCGATACTGGACAATGAATCTGGTTGTGTATTGATCACTGTCGCTTTTTATCATATTTTAAATACAGGAATTTAGGCCAGGAGAAGAAAACAACTAACAATCAACCATACGAGACATACTGAAGATAAATTAAGGTATGGTTTTACTTACTTTACTTATTTTATTTGCATACCATTACATTGTATGATGAGAACGCAATAAGAAATGCCATCAATATTACACTTTTCAAATTGAAATTGTAATATGATTTCGTGACGAAGTGAGATATTTGATGCAGATCAATATAATTACTTGATTGAGCTAATTTAAAGAACCATAAAAATGAATTAAAAATTCACCTGAACAATGCACATTCATTGGAATTTCCATTTTTAATTTCTGATTTGGATGCATTAAATTAACCAAAAAAATTAAAGTATAGCGATCGAATTACTGCAGAATTGGCATTCAACTCAATACCATCCAACAGAAGATTTAAATTTGAATGAAACATATTACATACTTTCCTATAATTAACTGAATCTATAGACACCCGAAATGTATAAAGTCAATTCAACGGTTAGTTAAATGAAACGATAAAATGAAAAATAATTCACCAAAAAAATCCATTTATAATTACTCATCAAAATAAATCATAAAGTGAAATTAAATGAAATGGACTTATGGATTTAAGTTCTCTTTCTCTCTTGTTTGCATTGAATGAAATATAAAAATCCAATTTATCGATTCATTTTTTTTCGGCAACTGGTTAATTGTACATTATTTGACTGTCTAATTATAAGATCCAATACATATAATATTCGGTTGTTATTTATTTCATTCATTCAGCATTGTATTCAATGTTCAGGTTGTCCATAAATGCTATCAATTATTCAAATTAACACCTTTTGTAATTTTCTATTAGAAAATAATTTATAGTTTCTTTCCCTTTCATTTAAATCTAATAAATTGTTTAAATTTTGCTTTCAATTTCATTTTGGTGAATTTACAATTTGCCACTAGCAACGGGTGTAGGTGAGGATCGCACCACATTCGATGAGCATTTGCTTTCTCAGAATTACCTGGAATTTAGCAGAATTTTTAAACGGAATGGCGCCAACTTGAAGACTATGAAAGTTTAAAAACTCGTTTTACTCTATTGCAAAAATGGAAATATTATAATAACAATTGAACCAATGTGGTTTAGTTCTAATAATTTTCAAAGAATTACCAATTAATGGAATATAAATTCTTCTTGGAATTAATAAATTTCTTCATCGTATTTTAATATAAAAATATAAAAGAAACTATTACATTGATCGTGTCAAATGCACTACCCAATTGAATATGAATATTGGGGATTAACAATTGAACATATCATTATGCTCTATCATGTGAATATACTTACTAAGTGAGCATTTATTTTTAATATTCTTATTTTTCTTAACAAACAATTTCCATGTGTTTTGTCATTATAGACAAAAGTAATAGAGAAAATAAGTCAAACGTAAACGGTTTTATTTATTTTCTTAAGATTACGGTGTTAATTTTATATTTTAATGATCTTACTTTTATGTTGATTAAGCATAACATTCCTTTGCACATGAAAAATTCAAGTAAACGTATTAATAATATTCCATGAGTTCAATTGTAGACAATACTGTCATTCACTTTCAATAGAATTATCAGTGAACTATACTACAGAAATTGTGTGCTTTTAACAAAATTGGTATTAAACTACAAAAATAAAAAATTAATTTAATAAGAATTACACAGGGAAGCGTATAATTAAAATGCATGGCGTTATGTTACTCGTAAATGCTATTTAAAATAATTCAATTCATAACTAGGTAATACATAAAGAAATAAAACCAAAAATTATTATGAATTATATTAAATTGCAAATAAACTATATGGTAATGCGCTCAACTGTGATACAGACAGCATAAATAAACGATTTTTACAAATTTTTCTGTTATGTGTCTGACTTTTTTTGAATACGCACTGCTATCAATGAGACAAAAATAAACAAAAAAAAAATGTTTAAAATCATTAAGTATTCAAATAACTGAAAATAAAAAACAAAATTATAATTAATACCACGATCTTATATTGAAGTATTGTTTCTTCTTTCATTTTATAATTATTTCTACGTAATATACGCATAGCCATATGCTTAATTCGTACCAAATATGCGTAATTGTTAACAGTGTTTCATGCATGCTTTCAACTAAAACAATGTAATAAGAGAACTTAAAAGCTCCAGTCAATAATGGGATATACGTTTGATTGTATTTATGATTTTCGTGTTCATATAAATTATGGAGTACATAAATGGGTAATGCATTCAAGTGAACAGGCATAAAGGTACACAGAGAAAAAAGCGAAAGTTTTTTTTTTTGTCTTTCTTTATCTGTTTTGTGAGTTTTTTGTTTCAGTTTTGGTGCGTTATGTTGCCGAAAAGAAAAATTAAAGAAATAAATTATGTACACTAACAATTCATTGAAAAAAGTTATCAATTGAATATAACCGAAATATAGAAAGATATAATGCATATACAATTGTAGTTATTATTGGACAATGAAATAAAGCGAAAAACTATAAAAATTATGTAAATGAATTTTTTATCAGGTGAGAAAACCAGAAATGTTATGCTGATTTGAAACTAATTTTCATTTAGACAAAACCTTCATGTGATTTATGATAAATGGTAATCAACTTGGAATAAAATCATTCGCTGTTCGAGTGTTATTCTAAGTAGATGAGAACCCTCTTATTGAATTAAATTGATTTGAATTAGTTATTCTAATTCCTTGATTGAATTCACTTGAATTAATTTGAATCTAATCACTGTGCTCTTAAATTACAGCCCCTCTAGTAATTACTGACCACTTTCTAAAACAAAAAAGTGAAATTAAATTCTATCTTACCAGCCAAACTAGTTAACCGATAATTGATAACAATGAACATTTGAAAGGAAAAACAACAAAAGTTTTTAACGAGGGGTTCATAATATAAAATTTCGGTAAATTACAATTCATTTGGTAGTTAATAGTAATCAACACCAATCGACTGGGTGTCACTTTCTAAATGTCGAACAACAAGTGGATAATTATATGGTGAACATAAAATTCATCGATACATTAAGGACATTCAATTGTTATTATGTTAAACGATTTTGGTATAATTTAGGTATTCTGTTCACCAGTAATGGGTAATCAATTGCTTCTACTCAAATGGGAATCAAATATTCATTAGATTGAAGTGGCCAATTATATAGATCATTCAAGTGAATTACAATTATTCATGTTAATTTTCTTATAACTAACTCTAATTGATAACTAAATGATTTAATGAATTAAATTTAAAACGTATTGATTAGATTGAAATACAGGAATTTAATTATCTCCAAAAGAATTTATTCAAAATAACAAAATAATATTTCTCGTCTGGTAAAATCATTTAAAGTAACATTACGTAATGACAAAAAAAAAAACATTCAAGCATCATTTTTCTACAACATAAATAATAAAAAATTAGGTGGCCTAATTATAATTATTATGTTTCATGTTTTCTGATATGCTGATAACAATGTACACTAAATTTTCTTATAATGTTCACTTGTTTTCGAGCTAAAATGTCTTTTAATTTCCATTGTAAATGATTAGATTATTAAAGTGGATGAAAATGAAGAGAAATTTAGGTGGGAAAATAAAACGAAGTTGAATGCAATTTAAATGTAAAATTCACCTGATAATAGGTGCTAACAGAGATATGAAAAACTTATGCGAGCATTCATAATTATGTGATCTGATAAGAGAATCGAATTAAACGTTATGCTGATAACTATTTTATTTTTATTTCATTTTTTTTTTGGTTCATTTAAACGCCCTTTATTGTATCAAGTGGATGCGAGTATAACTGCGTTTCTTTTCAATTCCATATCAACATAAACAACATTTGAATTTAGGCTAACATACATTGTAATTTACGCAGTTTATATAGTACATAAGTCTCTTATCAATTTATGCAGTTATTAAAGGGCTCTCTGGTTCAATGAGTGTCTCACTCTATTCTGCTCCACAGCTAAAGGGCCACACTACTAATTTACCCTATTTCGTGTAGATTGTTTTAGTTTCATATTTTGTTAGTTTCATTTTTAGTTTATTTTTTTTTTTCGGGTATTCTGGTTACATTTGATTCAACATTAACTCGATAACAAACATTAATTCCATTTATGCGTACCAAATTTATGTTACTTTAAATATATAGGTCAGACAACTATTTGGCTCACACAAAAATTATTTTTATTCATTTTGTTGCTGTTTTTACTTGTCCATTTATTTGAATGAATTCCATTATGAATTATCTACAAACTTTTCAAACAAACAGATGAGATGAACAGTTAAATTCAAGTGATTTAAAGTGTCAATGTTCTTAAAAGACCTGCACTAATTGTTGACACATTCTGACTACAAGAAATTTTCTATGCTAAAACAGTTCTAATGTTCATTTATCATATAAATTTGTTCCATATCAAATACCAATGTCGCTTTCATAATCTTAAAACAAAAATTGTTCAACATGATTTGCATAATGCACAAATTAATTCCAATCATTGATTTTGTGTACAAATGGAAATAATAATTTTAAATAATAAATTTTGTTTAATAGAAACAAAAAATAAAGGAATTGTTCATAATAAATATGATGAATATAGAAACTCTCAAATCATAGAGATCCCGAATAGAATCCAGAAACCAGATGGAATCATTTTGAATGTAAAATAAAAAAAATTGGAAACAATTTTACAATAATTCAATATACAAAAGAGTAGCAAAATAATAACAATAAAATATAAATTGATAATAAGAGAGAATCATTTTTTTTATTCTTATTGTAAAAAGACAACATATAAATGAAGCAAACAGATGGATCACAAGACGTTCATAATATTGATATTTAAGTACACATATCATAGAGAGATGATATGCTAAAGTAGAAACAATTTAATAAAATGAAGAGATTCTATATTAAAATGTGATAATAAGACACATAATTGATTATATTGATTTATCAACACCATTCCTTTAAACATAAATATGTTGTATTGCAACATCTTTTCAGATGGATACTGGATACAATTTGAAAATTTATTTTTTTTTTTTGCTTTCGTTTCTCTCTCTCTTACAGCACAGACTGAGAATTCGAATATCATTTGGAAGGGAACAGATATACAGTTGACCATCAGTGAAAATAAAGGGATCGAGATCAATAAAATCTCTTAACTTTTTTATATGTAAAATTATGATTTATAATTCAGGTCGTCATGATTATTTGTATAATATATTCCATATCATTATATCTTTTATTTAAGCAAAAAATGAAATAAGAATTAATTTATTTATGTTTAATCGAACACGAATCGCTGCTGTATGGAATTAATAAATATTATTAATAAAATGTACCAGTTGGATGCGCAATTCATAAATACCTTATGGACCGAGTAAGAGAGCAAAGAAATTAATAATAAAGAATCTGTCCACACATTTAGAGACTGGTTAGTCAGTTGGTCAATCATTCTATTACCATAAATCATAAGAATTCAACTTTCTAGAAGTGTCAACTGGGATGTCTTCATTATTGTCCCGTTCATCTAGAAACCATAAATTCATCAGACCATTTGAGAGCATTAGAATATCACCTCATCATTTATATCACCCAGAATTTCTATAAAATTTGCATAAAGGAATGTTTAATTCAACCGCACTTTATCATCCCAAGTGATAAGTTCAGCTAAAATTCGCCTAAAATAAAACGAAAATTCACCATAATCACGGATGAATAGTTCAGATGGAATGCGTTCAACATAAATATGTGAATAAAATGAATTAATTTCCCAAAAATAAAATGAAAATAAATTGAATCAACTAGTGGACCACACTGTTAACAAAGGGAAAAGTTATTTAATCGTGAGACAATTCTTAAAACAGAAAAAATAAATTTTTAAAATTATCACCTCTGGAGGTCATCAAAAATATTTTTTAATCGGAATCTAGAGGTAAATCTTGTTAATTGAAAAATTATATTAAACTTGTTCACGGTAGTTGTTAATTCAGCTACTGTTCTACCTCTCACTTGTATCATTATGCCGCTACAAAATGAAAAGATAAAAAAGAAATAGTAAATGTGATTATTAATTGTTTTCAAGTGGACACATTTAGTAAAACCGTGAAAAATGGTCAACAAAAAGCAGTGAAACAGAGGGAAAAAGAGATCCAAAAGTGATTTGTAAGTTACGTGGCCAGGTAAAAAGTCCAAAAGTGGATATGTTTGACCTTTTACACGACACATCTCTTCTGTATCGTTGTTTTCCGGTGCCAATGAAGTACAATATCTTGAGTCTTGAGCTCTGGTAAGCCACACAGTTACATATGCTGATCTCTAAATACCTAAAATGAATGATCTCTTTTTCTTTTAATTTTTTTTTTGGTTGGTTTTGTCTGTATCTTTGACTCTGAAAGAAAATCTGTTGTTAACTTCATAACGTTGTTTTGATGAAAACAATGAACTACTGTTGTTTTTTTACACTTAAAATTTTCATTTTTATTATATCGTTTTTCTTTTGCCTTATATGAATAAGTTTTTTTTTCTTTTTAATTCCATTTACACATCTTAAAGATAATTTTTATAATTAATTTTTTTTTTCCAAATATATAAAGATAACATAAGTATGTTGTATATGTTTTTATTTTTATTTGATTTTTATATTTATAAATCATTTTTTTTAACTTAATTCATTTTTATTCGGTATTACTTAGTATCTGGTTTGCTGGTTATAGTTTCCTCTTTGTACAATTTTACACATATAAATATAAGATATACGTAAAAAATAAAAAAAAAAAAAAAACATTGAATTTGATCTTAAACAATAGATTTTGTTGAATAAAACGTAATGGTAAAGTTAATGAAACAAAAAGTTATGATTTTTGTTGTAATTCGTTGAATACGTGAACGGATTTACAAAAATTATAAAGGGGAATTTTTCTTAATAAACAAAACAAAAAAAGTTTCTTTTTCTATCAATAAGCAGTTTAATGTGTCATTTGTAAGGAATCTATTCCAATACCTTACCCAGTTAATGGAGAAAACAATGCTCATGAGACTAATGGTAACTTCTGCCCACTGATTTTAATTGATTTATTTGGCCTAAAAACTAGAATTGAACTCTTTTTTGCTTTTTTAAATATTAAATGCCATTCGTGGTTGGAATTGCACATTAAAGTTCCCTTAAAATTGAAATGTTTAAGTCTATGAAATTGGATCGATAGCTGCAACTGTACAGTATTCATATCTGTTTCGGTTCTCGTTTACCATATTAACATTTAACACTTTTTTATTTGTGTTGCTTTAGCCTACGGATTAGTTACTTAGTATTGCAATATAAGACACAATGCATTATATTCCATAGCCATTGATTATAATAATTTATAATATTTAGATATAATTATGATTATCAATTAATATTTTTTATGTTTTACTTGTTTAATTAATAAAATAATTTTGTATAACTTTTATTCATTCAACGAAGAGAAATAATTATTAATTTTTATGTTTATTTTTTGTGTATTTTTTTTTCTTTTTAAACTTTTCATTTAGCATTGTATTATTAATAAAAATTTTACAATTTTATAATGTATAAAAATCACAACAATATTATCGCTTAAAATTTAACCGCTAAATTATAAAATGAAAAGAAATATTAATTTTTCTTATAAATCATTTAATTTTAATAAATCTTCCCGTCACATTTGTTTTTTTTTTCTTTTCTTTTTTGAAATTAAAACAGAAGGTAAGAAAAAGAATTGAACTTTTCACACTCAACTGTATCTGTACAATAAATTTGATAAAAGAAAAAATAAATTGACGATTCAATAAGCTTTTGTTACCATAAACCGATGAGCCAATTCTATTAAACATAATGAGCTATTCTTTTTTATTTGGTTTGGCCACCGATGTAATTTTTACCTAAAAAATTTAACACTAAATAAAATGCAACAATTCCAAAAGAAAAACATTTATAGAATTAAGAATACTTAATGAGTGTCTCGTGTATATAATTGAATAAATGCCATTTTCTTTATAAAACATTTTCATTTGTCTTAAAACAAAACAATTTATTAGACATTCTGGTTCTTTTAATTCACCAGTTTTCTCTACTGACAGTGTTCTTACTTAGCTAAATATAATTAAATTTAAATGATGCATTTTTATTTGGTAACTCTTTCGTTTCAAAAATTTTTATTTTAAATTATTTTGTTCAGTTTCAGTAAGTAATGCTCCTTATACGGTAATATCGAAAACTTTTCCATCAATTGGCGATTCTGTTAAGTTTAGAACATTTTGTTTAGAATAATGTTACATTAATTTGATAATGAAATTTTCTTCTTATTCAGTTGAGTCAAATAAAACAGTTTTTTTTTTTTGGATTTATTTTCATAATAAAAAGATTAAAAATATAACATTATTATATATAAGACAATAATAAGATGAGATCATATAAAAGAGAAAGTTTTTTTTTTTGTTTTTGGTAAATTTTCATACACAGTGAGAATATCGCATACATTACAATTGTATAAGGAGAAATAAGTTTTGGTTATATAGAAACAATTCAATGTATGATGAATTGAATGCTTTGTATCGGATATAAATGATGAGGCTGTTACATGTCGATTAAAGTGTGTAAAAGAAGATGAATTCAAGGTGTGTTTCCTATGAAGAACAAAAGGAAATCGATTGTGGTTAAGGTTTCTTTTAATTTTTGGCTATTTAACGGATCCGATGGATATTTTCTATTTTCGGTCCGTTATGCTTGATAGTAAAGTGTTCATTAACGTAACCGTAATTACATTTATTGCAATGAATACTTTAGTTTATTTCGATTTTAATTAAATTTTATATTTTGCTAACAATTCATTTATGCGTTAATGATTTTTCCAGCTTTTAACAAAATGAGATTTATGTTAAATTGAATAAACTGAATGATACATATATGTATGTGATGGAAAGTGAAAGGTTACGCATGTATTTCTCTTACTACATTGTGTTAAATGGTTGTCTCAGTGCAAATGATTATGCTGGCATTGATTACCATAGATCAGTGCTTTATGTTTCGATCGTTTTTGTTGACGGAAAAGTTTTCAATTTGACACATATTTAGTAACATATTTTCTCTTGGTTTATGTATTCTCTCCCCAGTTTATCGTTTCATTCAATCAGTTGAAACGTTACATAATTGTGAATAATTTTTTAATAATGAAATGCCATTTGTATACCGATGATTAAGATGAATTTATTATTAATTTTAATTTTTGTTTTACTGTCTTCATGTCTTGTCTATTTACCACTATATATGTATGTCTCTTTATATAAAATAAACAAAATAAAACTTCATATAAATTATTAAGCACTATACATTAATTAAAACAAAAACAAAAAAATTATTGTAAATTGTATAAAATAACTGACCTTTTTTCTTTAGTTAAATCCGTTCAGACAGAATACAAAGTCAATTGGTAACAATATTTTCTTATTTCATTTTTTTTTCTTTTTCTTTTTAACAGTTCATAATTGTTATTGAATTTAAAACTAAAATTTCTGGTGTGTCTCTCTCTCATGAATTCGTTTTAAAAACAATTTTAATGATAAAATGTGTGCCATGTCGATTAATATTAAGAGATTAAATACTCCTCATTAATTAATTCAATATAGAAATGATTCAATATCTCTGATCAGCCAATTTAAACAAATAGAAATTATAATTCAATTAATTATTGTATGAATGAAATCTGTTATAAATATTATCCTATGGTGCTGCATTCATGTCATTTCAATGAATTCATTAGAAATTATAATTTTGATTCTATTTTAAATGTTCTTATAAATTAATGAAGTTCCACGTTTCTTTACTTATTTAATTACTAATTAACTAAATAATAATTGAAATAAAAAAATGATTATTTTCTATTACCGAAATTTCTTTTAATTTAAAAATAATAAAATTCTAACTGATAATTAATTTGCACTGCACCCATTTTAAAATTTTCTTTAAATCAAATTAACAAAATCGAATTTTTTCTTTTCAGTTATGTAGGTTTACCTTAATTTTTAATTTACAATAATTATGAATTAACAGTTTTCTTTAAGAATTTGATGATCGTTTAATGAATAATATTTCTCTCAAATTTTAATTTGAAATTAAAGCGGTGTTAGTCTTTCAGTTCTAATTCATACTAAATGACCGCCTTTTATTACATCTCAATTGCACTTCAATTAAAAATTTGTTTAATGTCTTTGGCAATTTTACTGTTTCATTTCGTTTTTCATTTACTGTCTCATTATTTACTTTAAATATTTAATTCTTTTATCGGGAATTTCTTTTTTTTTTCTCGCTTCACCATACCATAAATTAATTACCGTTAAATAGTATAATTTATATTTAAAAAAAAAAGAAGAAAAAATTCCAAAAATAAAAAGAAGAAGAATATTTGTTAAATTAACAAAACTTACATACAATGATCCACTGTATTTGTAACTAAACTAAGAACACTTCGACAAATATTATTCACTTCTGGATTACTATGATTCATCAAATGTACATAAATTTGTTTATGTAATTGTATTTCACTGTTCATCTCTTCCAGCCGATGTAATAATGCATCCTTTTCCTTGAGCAACGTTTTCACTTTTTCTTCAACTTCACGGGATCGTACCTTTGCCTTTTCCCGGCTTTTTCTTACCGCAATATTATTGCGTTCACGACGACGACGATATTCATCTGTACCTTTATCAACATGCTTTGGTGTTTGTTTACGGTGATTCAACATTTTATTATGCTTCAAATTCGATATATGGGCGCCTGGTAAATGAGGTAATGATTGATGATGCAAAATTGGTGGTGTTAAATTTGTAAAATTATTACCATTTCCATTTGTCACATAATTTGGTGGCAGCTGATAAATACCATTTTGATTTCCATTACCGTTCATAAACTGACCATTACCATTTGATTGTAACTGACGACGAAATTCGTGTGCTTCACTTGGCTCCTCTTTGATATGGGTACCATCGGAACCAACGCTGCTATTTTCATCGCTGGATGTATTCGTGTATGTGGCACCAGTATGTACTGGCTGTGGCATATAGGCCAACGTTGTTCTCGGATATCCCTGCTGTTGTTGTTGATTTAAACGATTCTGTTGCAGTACTTTGGAATTAAGTAAACCATTTCCGTTAGCTGTGCTCGATACCATTTCCGTGAAGATGCCAAGTGTCTCCTGTTCACGGAATTGATCATCGATCAAGTGTTGCAGGTCCAATGAGATCTCTTGGGATGTTAATTCTTCCAGATCACTCTGGGTATACTGTTGCATTATATGCTTTTGTAATATTGTATTATTATTAGGTACATTATTATTATTATTATTGTTATTATTGTTGCCTTGTTGCAAATGATGCGCTTGCTGTTGTTTTACCACCATCGCTGTATTTTGATTAATTGCTGTTGCCGAATTATTATTATTATTTATTGCTGAATTATTATTATTATTATTTGCCATAAGCGCACTCTTCTTTAAATCCAATTGTGATAGTTGTTGTGTATTCTCATACATTTGGGGTGGTGATTCCATTTCAATCATGTGAAGACCGAAATATTTAATTATTCTCTATTCTTTCAATTATTGATTTTGGGTCATAAAAACACTTTTAACTTGACCGTTTGTTAGGCATTACTTCAAACTTTCCCTTTCAATTGGGTCGAACAAAACTAATTATTTCTATTTTCGATCTTATTTCAATTACAGTTTGATCAAATGAACACTGTCCTTATTAATCCTTTAGTTTTATTCGCACTTAATGTTTACTAACTTCACTTGTTCATTTAAATAAATTGCACTGAATTTCTATGATGATTGCACTTAATCCAGAGTTAAATTCAGTTATAAGTCACACAATAATTTTATGCTTTTCAAATAATCCAGTTCGGTTATTTATTTTAAAAATTTTATTCACTTCACTTTAAGTTTTGTTTAAATTTTCCTCGAGGAAAATCACACTTTTATTTAAATAAATTAAGAAATCCAAATGAATTAATATTTCATAAAATTATTTTGATAATTTTCTTATTTATTTCACAAAATCCAAATTATGGGCCAATAAATCCAAATAATTTTTTTTTTTTTATTTTTTGTTGATTAAATCCAATTGAATAAACTGTTCCGTATCTACTGGTGGAATTGATGCATCCAAGTGCCTTTCTTTCTTACGACTGAAGACTTCCAGCTATGATGCAACTGATTATATACGTTGAATAGAGTTTATACGAATTGACTTAAAAAAAAAATATTTTTTTTCGTAGCTCTGAACACTTTTTCGGTTATTTCTATAATGCGGCCAGAATGATATCGCGATTAGGTATGAAGCATCCAACAATTCCTGTGCATTTGAGACCACTTCACTGGCTTTAGCCAAAATGTCTTGGGCCCATTCGACTCTATCGCCGATTATATCGTGTCTTGGTTTATGTGGAAGGCAGCACACAACATAAACGTGTATGTTGCAAACGAAAAACATAAAAATATTAAAACCAGCAAAAGAAAACTGACTTGTAATGGGGATCTCTCACTCTCTCACCTCCTCCAGACAATACAGAAAACTCGATTTTGTTGTCTTATGTTGTTGTTGTGTTTTTTTTTTTATTTCATTTAGACTCGGCGGTTTGTGTATGCTTTCAATCGAAGAAATTTCCGCTACACAACTATCGGTTACATTCGCTAAATAGTAAATAGAATTTTCCGTCGCGACGCTTGTCAAACTACACGTTGATTTTCACCGTTTTAACTTTGTATTATGTTGATCCACGGATAATTATATGTAGAACATAAAGGGCCAATTAGTACTAATTAAAACAGATGGAATTCACTTGATAAAATAAACTATTTAACGTGTCTATAGGTAACCAATTTGTTATTTCCTTCTAACACCTTCACATTCAACAAGAAAAATAAAGTTCTCACTTTCGATCTCAATTGAAATTTAATTGCATAAAACAGCACTAAATTTGAAATGGTTTTGCTCTTGCTCTTGTTACACGTTTAATAAATTGTTTTTTCTGCTTCTCTTATTCAAAACTTCACATTGAACGATAACGAATTTAATTTTAATTTTTTCTTTTTTTTTTTTTTATTTTCTCGTGTTATGAATTAACGTGAATGTTATTACAGACTGAATCCAAAATTTAAATGTACCCAATATAAGTTAACTTTTTCCAGTAAATATAGTTGAGTGAATACACAACAAGTCATTGTGTATGGATGTGATACTCTGCTTGCAATTGTATAGTTAAAATCACATACAATTTATGCCCCACGCTGCTACACACATTCAACTGATACTTTTGTGTTAAATGTCATACTATACACTGTTGAATTAGTTACAACTGAATTTTAGTTATGGAAAAAGTTTTTAACTGTAAATTTGTTTTATTACTTTTACTAAATGTGTGTGTGTGTGTGTTATTCTTCTGGCAGTAATTTCAAATTGATGCACTTTTAAACTAACAAAATAAAATTATTAAAATTCAATGACAATTAGTGCTTAACTTAGCACTTAATCACTTTCGATCAGACACACTTGTCGTTTTAAATTCTACTGCTTAAGAATTATAGAATTCTACGGGTATAATGCACAATGTCTACGAACGGTTTATTCACATCAGATTCACTCACAATTATTTTATATTTATTTTCAATTTCAATCAACAGGTAAATATCGGTTAATCGGACATATACTTCGGGTGTATTCAACTGCCACCTGATAAATCAATTAAAATGTAAATCGCAATAAGAAATAAAAAAAAAATCGTTTTTTTTATTTTACTATGCGGTGTACAAAGAAACGTCTGTAACAATATCGAAGAACAATTAAATATAAGAAGACACACAATCTTAAAAAAAAAATTGTTTTAATAGAATTTCGATTTATTCTATTCGGGTTATTTCACCTTAATCGTTTAATGGTTACCTGTTGAGTGATTCAGAATTTTGTTGTCTCATTTAATTTATATCAAACGTAGTGTTATCGCATAATGTTGAGAGCATTTATATACTAAATGTATATAATTGATCTAGCATTGATTAGCCATAGCAGAAAATTTATATTTTTGTTGAAATTGATAAGAGAACGACAAAATTATAATTTTTGTTTTTTTTTTCAAGTGAACGGAACTACTGAGTCTATTGGGGCATACTGTTTGTTGAAAAATCGTCAAGTCAGTTTAAAAGTAAAAATTCTTGAATCGATTATGAGCTTGCAAATAAAATTTGTTTAATATCAAAGGTCACTCAATTGATTTGGTTCGTTATCAATAAATCTCCCCCACAATTCATATTAAGCACTGCAGATTAAGAAGCATCGCAGACAGTTGATGTGCTTTACCTTCTTTAATGGACTTTACATATTTCGATGCTAAAAATAAAATAAAATTCTCTATTGTAATCACTATAAACGTGATTTTTATGCGGATTAAGTTTACAGTACAATGAGCTTATGAAATAAATTCATGTGTAATCTTCAAAGCTGAACGGGTTTTCTTTACCATAAATTTTTTTGCAACAGAAAATAACAACAACCGACGGAAGAGAACTTCACGAGGTATATAATCGGTGATTATGCGAACCGTGCGCAGTTTTTTATGAATGAATATTTCAACTGTTTTATAGTAAAAATTTTTTACGCGACCCTAACACAGTGTGGGTGGCAAAAAACAATACATAACGAGACACGAGAATTCATTAGGTATGATAAGCAACCGAACATTCATTCAATTTTTTTTTTCATATTCTTCATTATAAAATTGACAATCTCAATCTCGTGATGTCCACTAAAAGTATTTTAAAATTGTTTTAAACATTACTTTGGATTTACCGTTCTTATCATAATCTACCTGTTCAGTTTGATTCAATCTAAATATTGATTAGTGAACACAATAAAATCATAATTTTTTGTTGTTTCTCTCATTCTCAAAAGTTTTATTTTTCGCAATTTGAGATAAGCCAGTACAAGTGTATACTTCTAATTGATCCATAATGTATGATTAGTGAAAATTGATTTCATTGAATGAAAGACACGCGTTATCATTCTAGTATCCAAAAATGTGTCGATGACAAATTCCTTACAAGGTGTTTGCTGTTTTTTTTTTTTGTACATAAATAACTGAAAGTGAATTAAAAATAAGCTTCATATCTATTTATAGATTTCTTAATTATTTCCTGTGTAAAAAATGAAGAGTTTTTTATACTTTTGCCAATTTATGAATCAAGAGTCATGGGAATTTGATAACAGAAGGTATTAGAGTGGACTTATTTAATTGAACTCACGTTTACCGTTTTCAATCGTTTTTGTGTGTCGAAAAATTATTGGATCCAGTTAAAACCAAAAACTCACATGTTGTTTGTCTCTTCATGGGCTGTACATAATCTTTATCGTACGATAACATGGTGTGAGAAGAATTTATTGGTGGTACCCATTTGGAATAACATTGTACTTAAATTACTATATTTGTTTATTATCAAATCAATTGTAATAATATCAAAATGTTGTTTTTTTCGCGATTAACTTTTATGAAAGGTGGGTGATGTGTCATCGAGTGTTGTTTGCTCATTCAATCAATTTTGTTACAGTTAGAGAAATGACGAAAATCGCATAGTTTTACGTTTGAATTCAAATCTTTGATACCAAATGGTAATGAAACTACGTAGTAATACATGAAAACAAAAAATTATCAGTTTAATACCTCATGAGGTGAATGAAAGATAAATTAGTGGTTAGTAATGTAAACATGATTGTATGAAAAAGGGTGTTCCTCAACAGATTCATACGTTCAAAATTCAAATCAAATACGTCATTCGAATGTAAATAATCGGAAGAATAGTCGTATAACGATCTCTTGTTTCTGCTACATGCAATTCAGTTCACATTGGAAGTATCGACAATCTGATAAGAAATTAATTAACATTTTTCACTTCCTTTGATTGATGAAAACTGCAAGAGATTCGTCTGTTATCATCTATTTTCTTCTGTTCAAATTATAATCTCTACATTCAAATTTAATTTAATTGTTTTGTCTTAATTAATTGCTGTAGCTTACAAGCATTCAGTTTTAAGCAATTATTTTTAACTTAACTAAGACTGTGTGACTGGCTCATTCCTGAACTCCTTAAATGCATAATTATCATGGAGGAGAAGCTTAGATACTACTGTCTATATGCTGTAATACATACATCATTTTTTTAGTTCCGAGTGCAAAATTGATAACCGGCATTTTTATATACATTCACCACGAATTGATTTAACTCAAAATTTTACCACATTCAAGACCACGAGGACCGATCAAAGCGCATGTGGGAGACTGGTTGCATTCAGTTACAACGTCCTTGCCCAATTTACACTGTTACATACGCCAAAGGCTAATAAAGGGGGACCCAAAATAGACTATAGCAAATAATTTTTGTGTCCTCGATAAATAATCACGGACACGGGATTATCTTCACTAAAATCAACACCTACGAATCGTGTCACCTATACGTCAACATCTACAACATTTGTTCTACATCGCCGGGTGGGGTTGCCAACTTTCAGATGTGAAATTTTCCATCGTTACGATACCAAATGTTTGGAGTTCGGCCTTAATCATATCAAATACTCAAACCTAAATTACTAATTAAGAGGAATAATGAAAAGTGAATATTAAATAGTAATGAGAAATTAAACGTATTATTCTACAACAGAAAGACTAGTCTTAAGAGAACAGGCTGTGATAATCCAGTTCTTAAGGAGCCTATAGAAAACGGAATTAAGGTCCAATTGACTTCAATACATCCCCAAACATTCAGTTAATCTAACGGTGTTTTAGATTTGCCATTACGTTCCATCAGTTCGATTTAAAAGCACAAATAAAATTCATCTTTTGTTAAAACTATTAATATTTCAAGACAGATTATGAGAGTTACAATTTCGTTATTAACATGATTTGCGATAAAATGAAAGAAACGGTGAATAGAAGTTTCAAATATTTTTCATTCAATTTGAAAATGCTTCAATCAAGTTGATAAGAAACGAAGCGAAATAACATGAAGAATTACAATGTTTGAAAAACTTTGTAATAGTTTCAATTCCATTGCCATTATGAAGCTCCTGTTGAAAGCCAACAAAATAAGAGGGAAAAGAAACTAAAGCTGTGGCATATCACTTGTAATAGAAACTGATGTTATGAGCAAAAATATACTTTCGTGTTTGAATCATGTTTTATACGATGAAAACGTTATCTAAGGAATTGACTTTCCTATAACTCTTCTATCGTTCGATATTCCGTCTCTTTTTACCAAACACCAGTTTCAGTGAACTTCAATGAATTTATTTTTCTCTTATATAAATGGAGCCACATTTAACACCTGAAAATTATGTTGCATCTGCTCAAACGAAAAATACATTGTACCTTTGAACAAAACTTTGTCTCTGGCTCAGTTTTCGTTCAACCACTTCATGAAATTTATGAATCCCAGATTATTATTAGGAAGAGACATTTAATGTGTCGATTGTGAGTTGTTAAACTATGCTATCCCGTTTGTATGTTTATCGTACGACAAATTCTATACAATTTTGTTGAAACATTAAGAAACATGAAAAATGATTGTTGTTACGGAAGCACCCAAAAAGATGTATACATTCATGAAAATGGAATGAAAAAAGAAAACAACAACATCAACATACAACCAAGAAAGAAATAAAGAAAAATTTGGTACAAAAAAATTATAATTTGAAAAGTTTAAAGTTATACACAGAAGAGAAACGGAAAAACTATTTTCATCTGGGGAGTAATAATGAAAAGTTTCGTTTAATTTATGTTTAGTAAGTTGGTAAATTTCATGTAAATCTAGACGATTTGAGCATTATGTTATTCATTTTATTTGTTTTACTTTGGTTTACTTATGTCAATTGATCGATATGATGTAAACCATCGATAGTACATGAGATTTATGTTCATATATTTCATCCGAAATTTAAGAAAATTTGTAAAACAACAGGAGGAGTATTCTTTATTAAATTTAAATATTGAAATTGTTTGTGGTTTATCTACGATGTAAATCCAAATGTTGTTCTTCAATAGAATTCTACTTTCCACAGGTAGTTGATTATCTTGATCCTTAATCCACTTCAGTCAGGTTAAAGTAATAACCAGAATCACCACATTTTTCAATTTATACCTATTCACTGAATGAAATAAATGAGATAGAATGAGGGAAATTTATCGTCATTGCTTTCTTATTGTACTGATAAATTCAATAAGCCAAAGGAACTTATTATTATTTTTTATTATTAATTCTGAATGGCTTTTATCATCTAACCGAACCCACTCCTCCGCTCTACAAACAACCACATCATTTTATTATTTTGATTCCGTCTCTACCGACCGGATGGTACAAATATCTGCCAGAAAGATATAATAATAATGTAGAAAAGAAACGGGAAAATTCATCTGAATTATAGGTCGTTTTATATTAGCGGAAAATTGAAATTTATAAGAAAGATATTTCCGTTCCCTTCTTAAAAAACCAACCTCATAATTCTCATATGAAAATGACAAAAGAATAAACGGAATATCGTCACTTTAGTATTTTCTATTCAACGTATCACTGGTACTCATCATACGTGAATCTTCGACTTAGTTTTTTTTATTGGGTAACATTAAATGAGAAATAAGGAAAGTATGGAATGAATATAATAAAAAATAAAATAATTTCACCTTTGCTCATTTTTATTTTTTTGAGGAAAATGGTTGAGAATGGGGTGGCGATAGAGTGACGGTAATGTTTTTAAACATACAACACCAGATCACACAAAAGCCAAAGTAGAAATCCTTGTCAATTCACCAATGCTTTGTATAATATCAACGACAGTTTCAACACGAGAAATAATCATATTAATATATGAAAATTTATGACAATATAATGTAATAATAAAGATGTTATGATCTTCATATAGAAAGTTAAAATATAATTTTCCACAATGTTACATTAAATGTTATTTCACTTCATGTGTTTCCTATTGATGAGCAAAGATTTTTTCTCATTTTGTCATTTGTACACGGAAATTTTCATCCAAAACTCTTATCTTAACGCGAATCGAAAAATGAAAAATGAAATAATAAAAAGTGAATTTGTATTTTTATATGAAATTCATTTTGTTGGCTCATGATTTTGATCCAAATGAAATGAATAAAAGTGAAAATATTTAAATTATTTTATTTCTATTTCAACTGTTTTGTGAAGGTTAAGTTTCATCTGTCATTCTGGTACATGAAAATTGATGAATATGTTGTTTCCCTCTTTCTAAAGAGAAAATTTGTTGTCGTTTTGTATACTTCTTCTGTTGGGACTTTTCGCTTCTTTTTCTTTTTCTTTTTTTTTTTTTGGTAATGGACCAAAATAAAAATGTAATAATATTTATGTATACAAAAAATATGAAATCATCCAAAGAGATGACAGTAAATATTCATTTAATGTGATTATTCTATCCCCAGGATTATCTAAATGTATTACGTGAAATATCCTGTGATATTACTCAATGACAAATAAAATAAACAAATTTTGTTTCTTTGTATGCTTTTACCTTTCTTTTATTCACTTCAATTTTTGTTTTATATTAAAATATTCATTTTGTCCATAACATGCGCGTGATAATCAAGAAAAATAAAAGAGAGCGTGAGACATTTGGTACACAATCATCTAGTTGTTTTGGCATTGTATTTTATATTTTTTTGATTATTTTTCGTTACCTCATATTTGCATTGCCATTTGTCCATAAGTTACCGGGGTTAGTTGATTATCCGTAGGCTCTGTTTAGTGTTGATTATTATGTAAAAGACAATTTCTTCCATAACGATTTTGTTCCTCTGACTACCACCGAGTAAACAAAGACAACTGAACGATAGAAAAAATTGAATATGTAATGCAAATCAAATAGTCTCGTTACCATATTTTGCCAAAATGTTATCTGTTTTCAGTCTCCAAGTTTAAGATGTGATGTAATTTTAAATTAAGTCTCAATTCGTATTAAATGAACGCATATGGATTTCCTAAAAATAATTCCAAGTTTAATATGAGAACGTAAAAGGTGCGAGAATTCAGTGTCTAATAGACAAAAAAATGAAAAGAATAAAAGAACTGGTGAAATGAGAACAAACAGACAAGTATTCACATTAGATTAAAGTCAATGTGGTGTGAGATAGGTGTGATCCAATGTTTAGAGGTCGACTGGGCGCATTACCTTTACCTTATTACGGATGTTAATATTCGTACCGGTGTGAAAGGTGATACCAGCTAGACACTGTCTACCATTTCATTACACTGTCTCTTTTAATTCTCAATGGTGTTGAGTCAATGGTACTATTACTCCCCTATTCCCCATACAACAGCAATAGGAAACACACATAGAATCATTTTATACGAATATAGAAAAGAAATTTAAATAAATTTCACTTAAATGAATGGAATTTTCATGCACATTTCATTGAAATTCGTAAGTGACTTTGTCTTTTTCTGTTGTTCTTATAGCAATTATTATCATTGTAATGTTGCTTCTATGTAATCACTAGTTATTTTTTTCTTTGTTTCATTTCAACAGTTTCAATGTAATAACAATTGTGAATTTAAATAGAATATTTATGATTTGTAATCGGAAAAACTACATGAACGAGTATTGGAGCCAACCAAATAAAACTATGAAACAATACAGAAAACCAAACAAACGCAATGTTTATGTATTACAGAATCAAGGAGAAAATGTTATTTATTTTATTTGGGTTTTTCCACTATAAATGTAATCAGATTTTAAATAAAACTGAATGGTTTTTCGGTAATGCATTCAACTTATCTAAATGTGTACAAAAGTAAATGTTGAATCAGTGGCAATTGTATGAGATATCATAAGAGATTTCTTGTTCAACGTGAAAGTAATAAGTGCATAAAAGTTTTTTTGTCTATTGCACAAGTATTTTTGTGTTGCATGTACCTCTTTTCATTTTTATTGCTGTTTATTTGAAATTGCAGCTGGTTTAAAGTTTACTGGTTTCCGGTTATGTTATGGTGAAATAATATCAGTGACATTTAGCTAAAGCAATTTGACTTTACCCATGAATTTATGGTACGAGAACAAATGTACAAGGCGAAGTTTAAGGATACTGCACCATACATATTATGGGCATACAAAATCTGTCTGGAACATTAAATTTGTAGTGCAATGGGAGGCAAATAAGAATGAAAAAAAAAATGAAATTTCAACAGTAAATGAAGGGACAGATTTTTTTTTCTTTAGTGAATAAGTGACTTTTTCAACTTATTCGGATGCCAACATCAACTATTTTACTAATGTAACTACAGAACTGAATTATTATTTCTAACTAATTTAAACTTAACATAACTGGAAAACAGATTATTTAAATAATTTTGTTGTGTGTGTGTGTGTTATGGAAACAATTTAATAGAAAATATTATAGTTTTGTCAACACTTTTTATATTCACATTGTATTGTATGATACATATGTACATTTACAATTAAATTCTTGTTCAATTCATTTAAGCTAACTAGAAATTTATTGTAACCAATAATCATAATGGTACGTTATTCTTCCTTTTTTTATTCATTCATTTGTTTTAATTTATTTAATTTACTTTTACAATTCAAAAGTTTCTTTCGACATTAGAAATTACAATTCGGTGCTATTCGCCTTATCTATCAAATAATGGTCTTTTGTCTGTTTGTTTGTCCTTTTATGTATAAAAGTTTTAATTCACATTTTCTTTTTTATTTTGAATTTTGTTCACATCAAAATGTACTTGAATCTCTTTGGCATTATATTTGTATTCAATGGTACCTCAGATTCTACTTCAAGGGGGGACACAATAACTCTTCTTAAATCCGGTACTGTTCTTATTTCAGTTATTTTCGATTTAATCCTTTTGCTTTACAATTATTTACAATGAATTTACCACTAAATTAACTATACCATTCAATGGATACGGATATCTAAGGAAAATGCCATTTGATTTACAAATTCTCTATATATGCTAAGCTATACGTCTTAAGATAAGCATTTTAAAAGTTTTACATTTCATTTAATTTGCATAAACATAAATTCTATTATTGTTTTTCTTAAAAAAGATGAAATTTGTATATTCTATTACAATTAATTCTAATAAGGCGAATCAGTTATAATTCATTTTAAGTGTGTTCAATATTGATTTTTAATTTTTTTTTTTTTTTTTTTTTAATTTTACTTTACTCACTTGTCTTCACTTAATACTTAAACTTTGATATACCTTTTTTGTTATAATAGAAAAATAACATTTAAAATAAATCGATTGCCATGTTTATAGAAAAATTGTGCAACAATCAATAAGCGAATAAATAAATCGAATTTAATTAAATAGCATAATTGAAATATTAAATATAAAAAGGCCAACAATATAATTATAGATAAACATTGATTTTAGAGCATAACAAATATCCTTTTTGTGTTGAGGATTCAAAGCGTATGGTGGCTGGGGCATCTACACAAAACTTCTCAGCATATTTGTTGTGGTCAACAGCAATAATGTTGCAAATGAGAATGAGACTAGATTCCTTACACCACCTGAATTTTTACCTGTAATTCACACAGAATCATAAATTCGAGTATAATTTTCATTAAAAACTGGAAAACAGAAACTACAAATTCTACACATCGAAAGTATCAACTTTTAAATTTAACGGTTTTTCCTTCTCGTTCAGAGTTACTTTATTTTTATTAGAAATTATTTTAATGTGATTTTAGCATTGGAAAATTTAATGGTTATTATCATGGATTAGAAAATTTGTTGACTGGTTTTGTTTCGTTTTATTTCACACAGATGAAAACTCAATTTTAATTTAGGAGAAAACACACAATAAAAAGCGGTTATTTAAACTAATTTTATTATTGTTTGGTCCAGTAAAATAACAAAAAAAAAAAGAAAATGATAAAAAGTTTTACAACTAAATGTCATAATTTAGCTGGAAAACATATACAATTGTGCAATATGAAAAAATCTCTGGTTCTTTTAGTGGTTTTACTTATTTTCGAGTTTTCTCACAGTTTCATGTACAATGTATTTGATTTCTGTACATAGTTGATTCTAACCAGAACATAATAAATAACAAAAACAATTGCAAAGAAAGCATTACATGTAACATAGCACTTTTGTTGTTCCTGTGTATTTTATAATTGATATCCAAAAGTAAAATTAAAAAATTTCTTGTGTGTTTTTCCACTTTTCTTTTGTAACGATTCAAATTTGTATGTAAGTAATGAATCGCCTAAAGTTTTTTATCGAAAATAAAATTTTATTTCTGGTTTGGATATCGATGTAATAATTATTGTTTAATTTGCCTTACCATCATCATTATCTGTTTTACTATCCGAATCCAATAAATTAGAACTATGCTCGTCATCCATTAGAGGTCCATTGACATCCACCTCGCCATCCTCTGAAATTGGTTTATCCAATTCTATATGGGAATTTGTTTTTTTTTTATTGGTTTTAGTGTTATTTACGATATAATTTATCATTTTACGTGTGCATGTTTTTTATTTATTTCCAGGTGGACATCATCGTTTTGTCGTAATTCATTTATTTTTGTGTTAATGCATTTCAAAGAAAAATATAAAGATTGCAACGATTTTATAATGAATCAATTATTATTTGGTTGATTAAAAATTTGTGTATTTCTATTTGATGACTAAAATGTAAGTTAAAGAATTTTCCAAACTAACAAAATCCAAAATGAAGAAATCAGTTACAAATTACAAATAAAAAAAAAAGAAAAAAAATTAAATTAAATGAATTACAAAACGTTGAAGTCATTCTGTTACTAAAATAGATTCAACATTTTGTGTGTTTATGGTGCCGGTCAGTGTGCCGATAAAGACATATGGATATGATTCAAGGAAAATCATTTAGCAGAGTAAAATTTGTTTCACATTTTCCTCATCATGATTGTTGAAAATTATAAAAAATGATTCAATTAGAAAAGAACAAAAACAAAAAACCAATGGGATAATATTAAAGAAACTATAAATATTTCCTACAATAAATATTTATGATTGAACATTTTATTTACTACCAAAACCGATTGAGCCATTCATGACTAATAAATCGATTCGAATGAATTCTTGCTTTTTTGTTGGAAATTAAAGCCAAATGAAATTTGTAATAACATAAACGGAAAATTTCTTATTTTTAGCGATTAAAAATTTGAAATGGCATAGAATTAGATCATAATAATTAAAGAATTATGAAATGGATATTAGGGCAAAGATTACAAGATTATCAACGATAGAAACAAAGTATAAAAACCCAATAAAAACCACATGGCTATAACTTACCAGTATATACAGTTGCCATTGTTTTCTCATAATTGGTATTCATTAGTGTCAATTGACAACTGACACCCGTTTGATCCCGTAACAGATCCTTTGGTATTGTTACAATCAGCGAATAATCAAACAGATGATCATCACGTCTAGTAAAATTTCTTGTCAACACAGCATTCTCTACATCCATACCAGCACTGTATGAATCGTTGCCAATTCTACAGTAATTCAACACCAAATCAAAAAGAATCAAAAAAAAAAAGAAGTAAACCAATTAAAAACAGTTGAATTAAAGAAAACTATAAGTATAGAGACACGAATTCATAATAAAATTTTATGTATTCAGTGATGATAGTTACGTTATGATTAAATTGGGCGCTGGATATACTTCGGTGACACTACACTCATATGAAACGGTATCAGAAATTTCATCATCATCCTCATCATCATCATCACTACCAGATAGTTTGGCATTGGCATCAACTTCCTTATCATCGGGTATACCATCATTGTCATCATCGTCATCTTCACTATCTGGTATACCATCATTATCATCATCATCATCTTTGTCATCTGGTATACCATCACTATCAGTATCAATATGATTCCGTGCTGTCTTCATATTATCATCATCATCATCATCATCATCGTCGTCGTCATCTTCATTGTTCCTTAATTGGTGCAGATGAAACGATGATTCTAACACTACAATTGAATACAATCAGATTGAATATGAATTTAATGCCATTGATTGCCTCTTTTTTTTTTATTCAGTTTCTCTGTTTTATTTGTAAGAATAATTCCATTGTGTATGATAATTGATATGGAAATATTAATATGGGTTGGATTGAAAACAGAGTATAAGTAGTTGAGGGTATAAAAATTAAAGACAAATCAATACCAATTATTTGCAGTGGTGCTGTTTGGAAGACATCCTCTATCCAGGTACCAACTGTACATGTATAATTTCCAGACATCTGAGGCTGTGGATCAGTTATTTCAATCACTTCATGCTTATGATATTTCTGTGATGACGATGGTTCAGGATTTATATGGCCCTTCAATACACCCTATGTACATTACAATAAAACAAGAAGAGAAAATCAATGAATTTTCTTTGTCACACATATTCAAATTAAGAAAATAGAAATGTTATCAATAGAATTATTTCAATTGTTTCACTTACCAATGCAGCAATTGGGTAAGCTGGATACCATTGTATTACCCAATTATGATTCAATTTCCATTTATATAGAAAACCAGTGGAATTTTCTTTTGGATCAATTTCATATTTACATGTTAAGAATAAACTAGTTGGATTCGTTCTATTCACTATAAATGTTGAGGGCACTTCAAATTCAGTAATCTTTAGAGCATTCGCTGTGGAAAATACAACTATCATATACAATAAATTAATAATGATATAAATTCTAAATTCCTTTCAATGATACAATCAAAGCAGAACATTTTAAATAACTCTAAAACTCAAAATAATTCAAATTTGACGTTTGAATGACTTAAAGAATGGAAAGCTTTATGTTAAATCGACATGCACTAGTGAAATCATATGTGCTGTATAAGCATAAATCCTTCATGTTATGCTATTGAATTTTGCAAAAATTTTCCACAAATAGAAAAATCAAAATCAATTCAATCAGATATTTTAATAAAATACTCAATTTTATGATGATGGTAACTTATTACCATTGATTTACATAATTATTTAATGATAAATTCATATTAATAGTAAAATTCCAAATAGATTTTAATGGTTAAACTATTTCCAAATTTTCATTTCATATTTAATGTCAAATTGATTTGGTATTTAAATGCAAACTAATGGAACCTGGAGATGGTAACTTATGAATTTATTTCTGTGGAGTTCTGTATTTTATTTACCAATATCATTTATATGGGGATTTAATTGGTGATATGAAAATCAATTTAATTATAAAATGATTACCTCACTTGTATACCAACAAATGATCAGCAAGCACACAATCTTTCTTTGTTTGTTAAATACTTGATGATATCAATACAATACATTGATTACTTAAATTATTTATAATATTTGTTCAACTATAAATAGTTGATAGGTAGGTAAACTATCGTTTGTTTACTTTTAATATAGAATATTATGGTTAAGAGTTAATTACAATCCATATTCTTGGTAAACAAGACAATATTCTGTGAATTTTAAAAGTTTGCCAGAGCAAAAAAAAATATAATTCACCTGTTCACCCGTGAGAAAAGATCTGATATCATATTTTTGGTACGAAAATACAAAATGTGCCATTAAATATTAACCAAATTTGAACTTTTCATTGACTGTTTAGCCTCACATCTCTTCTCTCCCATCGCCAACATCCCACAATACCCAAACAAATCAAGCTAAACTCTATGAACTTCATAGAATAATATCGCATTATATCGGTTTACTGTAACTGAAAAGGGAAAAAGTTTATTTTTTCTTTTGCACTCATACCCATTGCTATGCGTGGAGTATGTCGTTGGCGTGTTATTATTTGAAGTTAAGATATTATCAACGTTTCAGTGAAGACGATCTTTAAATCATTATTCTTCGTTTCCTTCATATTTCTATTTCTGGTTCGCTATAATATATTGTTTTCATTTTATTTTCCCTTTAATTTCTGGGTGGGAAATTGGAAATAAATACATTGGAATCTATACAATAGTTCAATAACTGTTTTTCATATAAACATCCTCTTAAACCTTTCAAAAAGAAATATGAATAAAATATCATATTTATGCTTGATATGTTCTGTAAAGATTTTCTCATCATTGATGAATACTGTTCATCTAGAGACGAAAAGAAGCAATATTTACCATTGTGCCTATCCCTTTTATAGACACATGTATGTCCCCAATGGCTCATAGCATCTCTTTTGTACCATACACACATATGTTGAAAATATTTTTACAAATACTTCTTTGTCGCATTTCCACTTTTCAGTTTTTCCCCAAAATAAAGAAAAAAAAAAATGAAAGAAATAAATATGAACCATTTGAAAATGTGTTGGTCGGCTCAACATATTCCGTACAATGTTATTTGAGTTTGAGGACTTTTTTTTGCGCCCAACTTTCCTCAAATTTATGAATTGTGTGTGTGTCCCTTTTTTAGGAGCCACTGAGAAAACGGAATTCAGCATGATTTCAACTTTATATCACAGTACATACATATTCTCAAATTCATATCATGCACAATATTTCTTCTTACATTTCATCATATGACTGTCGAGTTGTAAAGGAAAAAAAAAATTATAAACATACATATGATATGGGAAAAGGAATAGGAAAAAAAAACATTTAACATAAAGAACAGGACATAAGGCATACAGAAAAATAAAAAAAATATTAATACAGAGAGTATAATATACATACAATTCATAGAGAACACGTAGGGACAAAGAGGCGTTAGGATGACGACTTTTGGAGAAAAAAAATTACAGAAAGCAACATACTCATAGCCGAATAAAAGGAAAATTTATGAAGCATTAATAGTCATGCAAAGGGGGAGCTAAAACATATTTCAAATTATAAACGTGTCCAAATCAAGAGACATACAGAAAATGTATAGAAGAAAAAATACTGTGTGACAACATATTCTTTCTCTTTTTTTTTATTTTTTGCTTCATAATTTATGGAAAGAAGGTAGCTGTTTCCATACTTGAATTGTCCTTCTAATATGTATCATCGTCTACGATGAAATAGAAAATATAAAAAAATACGCGTACTCAATGAACACTCAGCAATGTTCTTTATTATTTCTTCCCATTTCACCCAATTGTAGGAATAAAATAGTTCTGTTACGAATTCCTTTATATGAAACATTACATTCCATCACATAGAGACAACATATTTTATGTTCTTTTATTATTTATGTTATATCGTTTAACGAAAAAGCATTTAGAAATAAGAAAAGAGAACAGAAACTTTTCCACCAGTTCTACATTTTATGTTTTGATATGAATTTGTAGTCGAATCATGATAAAAGAAATCCTGAATAGATCAAAAAGCTATCAAAAGAGAATAGGAAAATTGGAATTTGTAACTTTCAACATTTTCGTATTACACAAAGAATTAAAAAGTATCATTTCCTTCTAATTACAAATGGAGTGCAATTAGGATTTTTGTAATTTTGCCAAGAATATGGAAGCAGAATCTTACTGCAAGCAAACCCAATAAGAAAAAGAAAAAACAAAAAATGAGAAAGGAAAACTGCAAAAGCTGAAGTTAAATATTCCAAGTGGATTTAAATTCCCTCAGCTTGGAGTGTCTCTTCAGAATCATTCAATATTAGTTGGGAAAAACGGAACTCCATGAATGTATAATTCCGGTTTTCATTTCTTTTAATATTCCATCCCCTGCTGATTGTAACAACTTGAAAGACTCCTTATATTGAACAATAAGAAAGTTTTGTTCTCATTAAAATGTACGTGAATTAATTATCACTCATATAGTTGATAAATAATGTTTTCCTAAACATTACCATGTTATATACAACGTCACCATAAACTAACTATAGAAAAATTTTCAATTTACTCAAACGAACCAAATAATAATGAATATTCTCTTAAAACAGCAGCACCATTTTCATATAAAATTATGTTTTGCGGTCCTGAATTGCTGTTTTCACTAACAAAAATATTAAAATAAAAATAAAAATGGCAAAATACAACTGAACATTATAATGTGGCACCCATTTAAATTCCACATTGACGTGATTACGGCAAATTGTATGCACAAATTTATACTCTGTATGCAAATTTAGAGTCAACTGAATGCGTTTATGTTAAGTTAAATTTATTTATTTTTTTTCCCTTATGTATCTTTAATATTCTGAATGCACGCAAATTCACGACAATTGACTGAGAAGTGGTAGTAACAACAACAACAACATGAGCAAAAGAAAAAACCATATGAATTCACCTAACCACCAAAAACTGTTTAAAATTGTTTTTCAACCGAAATATTCAAATAAAAAAAAAAAGAAAGAAAGAAAATAAACCATAAAGTTCCACATCAAATAAACTTCCGATTCTATTTGAGTTAAATAAAATACGACCGTCGATGTTTTATTCACAATTTTGTTTGCATAAAGTTTATATGTTGAACACTAAAATAGAACTGAAGGCATGAATTCGAACCATTGAATGTAAAAGAAAATTTCCATAAAATCAATTATATGTCATACGTTGCTTAACTGCAAGAAAAGAATTGGTGAAGACAGTTCATCCTCACCCTCGATTGGCATTGGCTGTAGGATGGTGACAATGGGAAATTTTAACTTCTTCTATTCTTCCTGGTATATCTTCAGAAAGGCGACACCCAATATTATATGAATTATGTTGGATTAAAGAATCAACTTGTCTCATTTAACCAATTTCAGGTGAACCATTTGACATTGATTCAGTACGACATATCGCAATGGATCTTTAACTTTTTTATGGAATTTTAATTAGTTTCAATTTTTTACTGTGCACCTTTGTCCATTGCATCCAATGGATTCGTCTAATAAGACTACAATCATCACCTTAAATACATTTTTCAGTTAATGAAAAATGACGGATTTTATGATTACTTTTACTAATGAATACAAAGTATTTTTGGCCATCATAATGGGTACACTAAGTATGAACCCAGCAGCAATGTAATTTATTATCTTTTGCCATTCAAATTTCGTTTCAAGTAATATGGAAAAACCAAAGTTTTTGAATTCATTCGCTACGGATAATTTAGTGTACTTTTGACTATACGATAATTGATAGATTCTCTTATTTTTCTTATGAATTTATGATCATATCAATGCATTTTAAAAACACTTTAGATGTTATTCTCTATGGTCGATAAATCGACATCGAGTGAAGAAATGAAAAACTTTTAACGGTTTTCAAAGTGATTAAGAGGATCAAAATAAAGGCATTACATGGAAAAATTAAAAAAAAAAAAGAAGTGTTCAATATTAATTTCCAATTCAGTCAGTCTTTTCGTCCATTGAATAAATTGTGGATGCAATCCATATCGTACAAATAAAGTACACACAGCACATGGATGTTGAGAACATGAACCGAATACACCTGATTTAAAACTAATAAAAAGTTCTTAAAATTTATTACACAAAGATGGATATCATCGTTGCGTTATTGCAAAGTTTTCTTTTTCTTATTCTTTTCATTTTTATTTTAATTCAAATAGATGAAAATTTTAAAAGTAAACTTTCCAATAATTTTATATTATCGTTTGGCCAGGAATCACGTATAGCTTTTATCTATTTGTGTGAGTCGCGTCCATACCACCCACCCCTTTATCCCAGGTGCATCCTATCACTCTTATAGTTACCATGTATACATTCGGTCTGATACTCTTCGGGTTGTCGTTTTTTAAAAAGTTTATCTCTTCTTAGAATCTACTTATTAAGATTTATTAACTCTCAATTGATTACCTGGAGCATAAATTGAACAAAGATGGTAAAAGTATGAGAGACAATTTACTTTTAATGAAGATTCCTTATCTTTTTATTATTATTTTTTTTTCATTCTTTCTTTTCCTTTTCTTTGCTCCTTTTATTTTCGTTAAAGAATATTTTCCATTTTTTGTTACCTTATATTTTTACCTTCAATTTAATTTGAATATTCTTTTTTTTATTCTTTTATTTTTTATTTAATTCTGCACTAGAACGACATGATAACAAAAAAGTTATTTTATTTGTCTCTTTTATATTTTCAATTTTATTTAAAGAAAGAATTTAAGGTATTCTCTGATGCATTATGTTTCACTTCAGTTAATTGAAAAACAAAAAATAAAAATTGTTACTTTAGTTAGAAGAAAAACGCTTTGAAGAACAAAATATCTGGTATTAATTATAATTAATTCAACTGCAATTAAATAGACTGTTCCGCTAATCGTATTCAAGTAACTGATTTTAATTTCATTCGCCTAGTAAAATGGAACAATTTAATAGAAAACATGAATAGAACGTTTGGACATTAATATCTGATTAGCTGGCAGCTGGTTTACTTCGGATTTAAAAGAGAAAATTCATTTTGTTATTTTTATTCTAGAAAAATAGAAAATTTTCCGAATCTGTAAACGATTACAGTTTACTTTATAAATAGTTCAGTGTGTCATACCAGATGTCAGACAGTATTAGTACGATAGGAAATTATCTTCAGTCTTCACTCATTACTTGAAAACCAGACACGTTTTCTGGATGCAAAAATTCATTCGAATGAACATAATATCACTCAATCGTCAAATTGTAATAGATTGAACGCAAGAACACCCAAAATACAGTCAGTAGTCACAATGTTCTAACAACAATCGTATAAAAGGAAAAACAACAAGAGAAATTCATATTTAATTCTAATGTCTTCTCTCTTTCATTTTTCCTTTGTTCTAAGAACGGAAATTGAAAGTCAAACAGTAAATGATTAATAAAAAGAACATAATTTCCATAATTTGACTTTCATTATCAGGACAATTATTGATTTCAGTTTATAAAAAAAGTAACAAATCACTAGGTTAGGACAGAATATCAGATGAATTTCTTTTTTCATTCATTATTCGTTCTAAACAGATACCATTTAAATTACATACTAATTAGAGAGGGAGTTCACTTTTAAATGAAATTGTAAATAAAATAACAAATGAATTCAACCCTTTTAACGCTATTAAATATTGATTACACTCGTCAATGAATTCAATTCGAAGGAAAAATGAAAATTCGATTTTTTCCTCAATCAGTTAATCCTACCCGATACTGTGAATACTGTGAATTAATATACTCCCATGAAAGGAAAATATTGTTAATCAAAATCAATATGATTTCAATTTCTCGAAAATTTTTAATTAATATCAACATACATTTACAATTATCACTGTAATGTGATCAGAGACATTTTATTCATATTCATAAAGACATTAGAGTGCCATAAGCTTCCAAGCTAAAAGTTCATTTTAATTATCGATTTGAATTAAAAGATAAACTCCATACGGTTGGGAATATATCACTCAATATTAATTATTTTGTAACGAATCTGTTGTCCACTGATATTACTGTTATGGGTATTGAAATCAAATTGGATACTATCATAAATATCTTCATTTTTTCCCCCCGTATAAAAATAGAAATAGTCAGTAAAAGAGTTAGCAACACAAAACATATTTAATCGTACTGCACATGCATTCAATTTCCATGAATAGTTTGATGCCACAACATTAATCAAAATCATAAACAAATTATATGGCACAATACTATAAGTAATGGTTATGATTATTAACTAATCGGTAATACACTATTAGTTAATTTGTTTGTTCATTACTCTGTTATTTTGAAATCAAATTGATTTCTTTGTTTTGTTATGCCGACTAGAAGAAAAACATAAAATTACCAAAGGATTATTAATAATAAACATGTGTTATTAATTAGAGATCATACATTATATGATTAACCAGCCGTAAGAAAACATCAAACAAAATAAAAAAAAAACGAAACAGCATTTAAATGTAAAGAGAAAAATACTATTTGAATATCTCATAATGTGCAAACCATAGACTCTGATAAGTAAATATAAATAACACATAAATGTTATATGCACGATAATAATAAATAAGTTGTAACCAACTCACACACAACGAACTATATAACTCACCTGTTGCTGTTAATAATCCTATAATTATGTGTAGTAAAAATTCCCTATGCATTTTGATATACGATTTAATACCACTCAATTGAATAATATTTCTACAGGTAACACCAAATAATTATAATTTCGTTAATGAATTGTTCATCTGGAATTTTAATCAATAAATTCAGTTTGTTTTGTTAAATCTTAAAACAAAATCAAGAGAAGAAAAAAAAAATCAAAATTCTTAAATTGCTATTGACTTAATTATTCACTGATATTCATTAAATATTTATTTCCAAACTAATACAAATATCACTCTGGTACGTTATTTATTATTAAATTTAGAAAAAAAAAAAACAAAACGTAAAACTTGAACCCTCAGTGTGAATTATTAATTATTTGTAAATCTTGACCAAACAGATAGAAATACACGAAATCTTAACCACTTGTAATTGCTGTTCAACATCAAATGTGAATTATTAAAATACGGTACGAAGTAAAAACCGTTTTATTATGAATCTTATGAGCGGAAACTTAAGGAACGCGGGTCTAAACTACGATTATAACGTGAAACCGAATCAAACGAAGTTCATATTACTTCTATCTACACGAGATGGTTTAAATGTAATAATCAACTTGAAATTTTACACCTTTAGTTTTTCGCATTATGAATAATTAAATATGATACAAAACAAATAAATCGCTATGAACCATAAATAAAATGATCATTTTACGAAATTTCACGTGTGCAACATAATTAATTCAATGTTACAATGAATTTTCATAAGAATTTTTAATAAATATTTGAGACCTTCTAACGAAAAAATTATTTTTAATGCGATGACATATGAACCCAAATATGGATTTATGTGCAACGTATGGTAATGATGATAGTTATTAAATAGTAGAGATAATAATATACGGAAAAGTATTTTACAAACTAATAATTCGTAACTGAAATTCTTTATTTTAATGTGCACATAAACGTGAATGGAAAATGGAACGAAAATAAATGCTTCAAGATAAATCAGTTAACATAATAGTGTTGAGAGTACACTGTTTGAGAGTAAAAGAGTCATCAACTGTATGCTAATAGTTATGAATTTAATATGCATAATATCAGCATTGGCCACAGATAGTTTTCAAAATTTACTACAGTAAACATACACAGTGTATTCATAAAGTACTTAAATGAAATTATGATTATGGAGAGAGAGTTTTTTACGTTGATACTCAACCCCATCTCCATTTTCCGAATGAATTGAAGAAATTATGTTTTTTTTTGTTTAAAGGATCCTACTTGAAATGATTTTTAAATATATTTTGATGCGGTGAAACAGAGGCATTTCATAAAAACCGTTATGAACGAAATTTTGTTTTTTCGTATATTTTCCCAACCATTGAGTAAAAATTCATGCAACATGAATTGTTATATCATTCACATATGGAAAAAATCAACCAAATATCAAATATAATAAAACTGAGTATGGAATGAAAAGTTTTCATTTAAAAAAATAAAAAAAAAAATCGTTTTTTTTTCTTTTTCCATTTTCCATTTTCTAACCAAAAATTCTATTCCGTTTTCTTGTTTTTTTCATTTTTATTTTCCAGCGGAAAGAAACAAAACAGCAAATATAATAAAGTGAAATAACTGGTAAAGTATGAATCAAATAAAAATTATATGGAACATATACAACAGTTATTCATATATTCAATGTGGGGAAAACAAATAATATTATATTGCTCATCGTACATAGATGAACACATTTCAGTTGAATTTTCCTTCTATTAAATATTGTGCGGGAAGGAAAAGTATCTGTGCCAACAGTTTATATTCGCAACAACATATGAATCTGCTATAATAAAATAATAAAAAGCAAAAAAAAAAAATGAAGAAGATACGATATGTAACCGGTCGTTTGAAATTACATTATGTGTTGGCATTATTTTTAGATTCATTTTTCCAACCAGAATTATGTAATAAAAATATTAAAAATCGTTGAAGAAAAACCAGCTAGAAAAACCAAATAAAAATATAAAATAACCTTACTGAGAGGACCATGATATTCATTGAGTAGTCGTTATAATATTTAATGGAATTATCATAAAAATTGTTATGCTCTATTACAAATATAAAATGAAAATATCTCAGGGCTGCATTATACAGTGCAAATAAAATTGTTCATATACAAATATAACTTTTAGTTTAATCAAATGACTATTTTAGTCTATTCTCTTGAATTTATATTGATACTGAAGTCATATGGTCATACGATAGAACTAAAAACAACAACAACCAAAATGGAAAACATATAATTTTCATGAATTTTCCACAGGAAAAACAGAGAAAAAAAAAACCGAATGTAAAGAAAAAAGGGTCAAGATTTATATGTGAAAAGATTAAATACATAAAATGCCAAAAACAAGAATATCAAAATAAGAAATATATCCAAATTGTATCATAAATTTAAAGCATAATACAGATTGCATACAGTTTATGTTTGTATGGTTCAGTTCTGTTCAATTCAATGCCAGCCAAAAAAAGATTCTCTGGTGCACCACAAGCATTCAGTACGAAGAAAGCCAACAGTAAAGCAGTGCTCCAATTTTAATATTTGCCATGATTCTTAAACGAAGATATTTGTACGAATGGGTTGAGACAAGGTGGTAAAATTTTATAAGAGCCAAATGACTTTATCTTCGCTTTTCATTGAACCAATACCATGGCGACATTCTGGTTTCGAAAATCATTTTAATTTCAATCGAATCACTTCTTATTTCAAGGTGAAGAAATTTGTCTCTCTAGTCTTTATCACTATGACTTATGAATGGAATCAAAATATAAATAGAGAACATTTGGATTTTATACTCAATTGGTCCCACACATTTTCTTACTCATATTGATTTGACTGTATCATATCCGAATGTCTCAATAGAATGATCTTCTCCACATCAAGCGATACATTAACTACTGTAACCAATCGATTTCTATTCAAAATAACGAATAAAAAAATCATTTTGCGTTAATGATTACATCGACAAAAATAATGAAGAAAAAAAAAAGTTCTTGTTTCCTAATTATGTTCATTTAATCATATTGAATATGAATAATAATTTTGTATATGAATTTCATGTATAATTTATACATAAGTAATGGTATGCTATTTAATATTTTACCATAATTTATGCATACAAATTGTGGTAACACCACAATGAGATGATTTTATTAATTAACGGCCCTGTAATTGTTTAATGTTATACAGAGTGTTGAAAACCTCATTGGTTAAATGGCCATTTTATGCGTTCACTGTTCAATGCCCATTCGTATCTAATGATTCTTCTAATTCGATCTATTTTCAGTCGTTGTGAATTCATACTTTTTCTGTTATTTGCACAGAATCAACTAAATAAAAAACAAATTTTAATTCTATCAATATGATGGCATCATAGGCCACATTAACATTTCATTTATTATTCTGGTACAATAAAATTGAAACCAAATGTGTAATGGTTTCATTTTTGTTTTTTGCTCTACCAATTAATTGTTGTTTCAACGAGTCAATGGTACAGTAGATACCAAAATGAAAAGAATATACGAAAGCACATAGAGATCTCTTTTATTGTATACGAATTGCTAAATTTCCATTTTCACCATCAAAATATCATTTTATTTCAAAATTGTTTCAATTTTTTTTTTGTTTTATCGACCACCGAATTTTCATATTCATTGAAACCATAAAGATTTTTACTGGCAATTTTAATTCGGGAAAATTTGTTATTTTACTTTTGTTCGGGTACGGCTTAATAGATGAGTAAAATATTCAACAAAATATCATTCGCATTAAATTATAAAAAACAAAAAAAAAATATTCGTTCACTTGAAACATTAGCAAATACAAAACAGTCAAGATATAAAATAAAAAAGAAAAACCGATTTTCTTCTATTGAAACACATAGATTTTGTATAAAATCGAAAAGCGAAGAAAATAAATTTTATTATTTTCATCTTTAGGTCGGTTCGTGCGTATCCCACACCCCATTTCAATATGAAAATGTTGGCACTGTTGATGTATTCATATTATGATTTTCCACGACCTCGGTTACATAAGCGATAATTTATCGTTAAATTGACTTTATAAAACCATGGAGATCTTTAGCTCTCCGTTTTGCACTTTTATCATTTATTTCCTTTCTTTCTTTTCCTTCGAATGCCCTTCTAATCTGATTTTCATATTTTTATTCCGATTCACGTTTTGAAAATATCAACAATTCACACTGATTTCGTTCAAGTCAGCCAAAAATTTCACCATAATAGAGAATCTAAGGCATTGAGTGATTTATTTATTGTATTCCATTGTGAATTATTCACCTGCAATTAATAACACTAAATCTCTCCTATGAGAATATCTATTTTATCCATCAGTATGACACTGTTTTTATACTTTGATTTATCCGTTGGTCACCAAACGAAAATACTCTTCATAGCAATAGAGTGGCCTAAATGCAACACTTTAGAGTTAGCGAAAACACTTGCAACTGATTCTTTTCGTTTTCAATATCACACAATCATGAAATAACTGAAATCTAGAACCAAATCCTGGGATCACTGATGACGTACCGCTCCCCCCGGAATACGAGACAAAATAATACCGAAACTTTAAGCAGATTTAAACTCGACGACGTTTCAAATCCAACTGTTGGATTTCAATAAGACACACAATTTTTTTGTTCAACAAGAACTAAAAATAAGAGCGAGTTTTGTTTATATTATGTAGCTGTGAATATCTCAAACTGTACTGGGGTAATCTACATAAACGAACTCGCTTCTCATTGCTCTGGTAAGCCACTTCGAAATGAAAATTGTTTTTTACTTCGAATAATTGGCGGGTGGTTAGTAATAAAAACGTAGGTGAATGATATAGGAACGTGACAATAAGAACCGTTACAATCTACAAAAGCGTTTAAATTGAATCGGAATCTAAGATTCAGCCGAACATTGTAAAACTTCGGTTGGCGCTTAATATCCGACAGTTGAGAATTTAAAATCAACTGCTGTAATATTTTTACTACCGGCACAAGAATCACTGAAGGTGAACAGAACTTGTTCTCTTGTGCATTGTAACGTTAGGGGAAGCAAATCAGCAGGTCTTGCTCAGGTAGCGCACGTTATATGTAACAACTCCCCTACGGTTGCTTGTCGCAACGACTTCATCAAAGGTTTTCTTCGTGCAAATAATTTAAAGTATACACATCTTATAAGCAGACACCCCAGAGAAATATCTAACACCTTTCTTTGCGTTTTGCAGACAGTGAATATTGTTGTACAAAATATTTTCATCGTTCTGTGATAATCGTATCATATAGTTTTCATTGGCGCTTGTGTATGTTTAACTAAAACTTCCAAAATAGTTATGTACGTGAATACAACTTACCAGTTTATGAATTCAGAATGCAGCTGGCAAATGTTCTACAATACTCTTGGTGTACATAGTTCTCAGCAGTTCCAATGCATGTTATAATTTACATATCCTCAACATACTCATTCCAATTTGGTCCGAAGACTATTGACTGCTGCCACTTGGTTATAGTAACATCAATGAATTGTATCCAAATTTTTGATGGAAAACTAACTCAATACCTAAAATGATTTTGATTAATAATTGTTTAATATTCAAATTCCTATTACCTTCACGATTAATTTGATATTATTCATTCTTCAATTAAAATTTAATTCTTTTCACAAACACTATCACTATCTCACTATAAAAAGTTTCTGCATAACTTGCAATTATCAAAGTGTCACTTAACCTCAAATTAATTGCAAAAGTTTAGTTTGCCGATACTAGAGTACCCTACTGGTGGATCAATTGATTATGCAGATAAGTCACTTGTCATAATATTTCCGCCAAAATTGTTATTGCGTTATTTGCATCCGGAAATTCTTATTGTGAAATTATTTCTTTTGTTTTAATCCAGTGATAAAGTTCATTTATTTTAGTCAAGTGCTTTACTCATTTTGTAGTTTAAAATTTAAATAAGTGTTTGTGATAATGATATTGTGTGCATATTCGAAGTTTACTGTAAAAACTAAGTTGTAAAATTGGGCATTAAGGTAAGAAGAAAACAAAATGTCTTAGATGATATTCCTCATTATACACATATTAATTGTCTCAATTTTAATCTATATCTCTTTTTCTTTCTAGGTAAGAGCAAGTTCCATTACTTTTTACATGAACACAAATGCACATGGCAATTAGAATTGGTGAGTTGCATTAAGCGAAATCCAACTATTTGTTACTGTATCTGGTTCTGCAATACGCAGAAGAATCTTTCTCGGGACTGTAACGCGTTTGGGTGATTGTAAATTTGGTTAAAATTTACCATCAAATGCCCAGATATTGTCAGATATTTCATATATTTTCCTGAAAACTCCATCATTCAACTTGTGTGAAATAAGATATCCGTTTGAACAGTACCTAAATATGTACAGGAATTCATTTACACTGGGTAATGGTGTTTATTAAACGGCACTCTATTTTTAATAATACGCGATTTAATATCGTGGCATATGTTTGTTCCTGTTAGTGAAACAATTTCTTATTCCTTACGGTCGCATACATATTGCCTCAATTTACCTCACCGGGAACTTTATTAGGTGACGTGTTTTTTGTTCCTTCTTTTTAATAAACTTCCATTGATAAACAGAGAGGGAGAGTTTATATTACCAGACGAATTTATGGAAAGAATTTTTTTGCTTTTTCTCATTGAACAAACAGACCTTTTAAACATAATCTAAATAACAAATTGTTTTTGATATTGTCTGCATTTATTTGCATAATCCATGGATATGTGAACACAATACGCTATTTGGAACACGTTAAGATGTTATTGTCACCATATCATAGCAGTAACGATGAAAATAAGAAATTTCTCTTATGTTTGTTTGCGTTGGCTTTGTAAATTGGTGTTGTGCTCCTTTATCCGCCTTTGTTATGTATTTTATCACCTTTGAAAATGCGTTTTACCTAACAGCGTTTCTATACAGGGATTTGTTGGCCTTTGAAACTTCTATATCTCTGTAGCATGACTAAAATGATCTCGTTCTCTCACACTTCATTATCATGCTGAATGAATTGTGTGTGTTCATAAGAGCAGTCAAAGTTATGGAAAATCAATGATTACATCTTTTTTCCATCTGTTTCACTCGTTCGTTGTGTATTTTTTTCTTCTTTTTTTTTTATATAAAAACGAATAAAAGGAATGGATAAAGGAAAATCGTAATCCATAGATTAGAAGTTATATCCATCCATGTTTGTGTGTGTGTGTGTGTGTGTGTTGGATTTTCCCTTATCTGACTTGAAATGTTTGTAACATGCGACACTATTGAAGTTTTACTAAAGAAAAACAAGTGAAAGGTGTTGATTTGTGATATTAATCTACACACAAGAATTTATGACACATTGATTTAATTTAATGGAAAATCAAAATTGTGGAAAATGTAATGTTTTCTAAATGCCATAATAATAAGTTTTTGTTCGTCCAAACACTGTATATTACAACTGAACCCTATAGATGTGCAAACAATACAAACAGATGGATGTAAGTATGATGGGTATGATGGCATCGACCGCGTTAACGATAAAAGTCGGTACATACTGTTCCGTTTACATTGAATTCATCGTCAGGTTACATGGCATTGCAACATCAAGGATGGTGTGGAATTCATGGAACCGTAACAAAATTGTTTGTATTTCTGAGTTATACAATGTTTTAGTCGTCCCCCCATTTCCAAAGGTTTTGATTCAATTAGAGTTCAACGTAAAGGAGCGCATTGTTCTCATACACTTCCGATGTTAGGAAATTTATTTGGAATAAAATAAGAAATCTATTTGTCTCATATTTTCCTAAAATGTACTACAATGATTTTGTTTGATATACATCTCTGTTTTGTTTAGTTAACACTCTATATTCTGTGTGAATACACATTGGGCCACTGCCGTTCTATTCGTGTCAATATTCAGTAGAGCTCATATAACTGTAACATAAAATTTGTTCAGTTATTAATTTAGATAACAACACACATTTATGATAAAACCATAAACTTTATAATGTGTTTTGTTACCGTACATTTAGTTATAGTACTGCAGATAAACCGGTACATATGTACGGTTAGTGTTACCCATTTCAGTTAATGTAATTAAATTTGATTAAATATTATAATTCAATTATATATGACCGCTGGCACCTTGTAGCTACATCTGTTTCAGGTGATTTATTTCTTTGTGTGATTTATTGGCCATTATGTGGGCGCCCAATTTTATTATTTTTATTGTCAATTGAAATCGATACTTGACTCACTATGAACTATGAAAGCTTCAATCAATTGGTTAACTCATCATTGAAGTATTTGTACACAAAAACACACAATTTCCGGTAAAACATATTAAGTAATAAAAGCAAATTGTTTGAAAGAAAAATATTAGTTATGAAACGAATTCATTAAGACACTAAGAAGTATTAAGACCGTATGACCTAACCATAATTTTACATCCGTTTAATAACAATGGAATCACTAATATTTAAATTTTGTTTATTTATTTTAAAGTAATTGGCTAACATTTTAGAAATCAATGAACAGAAATTCAATAAATTCGATCATAAGTAATTGGAGACAATTTGTCGAAGAAAATGAAAAAAATTATTGTCAGCTTGTAACAATTGGCCTCATCATAATTCTGTTTGTTGGTTGTTTGATAGTCTGGTCACGTTGACAAAATTCCTTCAGTTGCTTGGTATTTTATTTCGAACGTCAATTGATTCCTCCGTTAGAAATTTTGTTGGTTCTGTGCTAAGGTGAAGGCGCCAATTTCATTCAAGAGAGGTAAATCTGAGAACGGTGGAATTGAACCTAAGAAAACATTGTGTACAAAGTAAATGAAATTTATTAATTAAGTGAAGTAGCCGAAGGTTGTTCATTTATAATTCTTTTACTTTATTGGCATTATTTTTTAATCATCGATCGATGGCCAATCAATTTAATTTTTTTTTCGTAATAAGCTATGGCCATTTAGGGAGAAGGGATACTTTATTTTGGCTTTGCCTTTTTTCTAGGGAACTTTAATTGGAAGTCATCCAAATATGTGAATGACAATGTTGAATATCTGGGCAAGTGTTAATTGTCCATGGTGAGGAGTTTCATTAAAATGACGAATGCTAAATAGCGTTGGGTATATCTTAATATTATCGACGTTCTAATCAGCATTACAATGTAAAAAAAATGTAGAAAGATTACATCATTACGCAAAACAATTCTATTGTTGTATGAAACTACTAGTTCATTCTCATCAGCATAGTCATCGTAAACTTCAGAATATTCTTTTTAATGTCGTCATATTTTTTCCTTTATTTTAATAAAATGAGGCTCTATAAAACTGGAAGGGACATTTAACTATGCGGTTGACAATGCCAATCATACCATTATAATGCAATGATATTAGCCAGAGTTTTCGGCATTTTTTCTGTTTTAATTTTGGGGAACGCTATGGTATTGTACATTGACGATAGCTTCTTATCATGGCTCATTATTTTTGTGTATACACTGAAACAGTGTTGGGGGTGAATAGAAACAGCCCAACAGAGATTTATTAAATGAGCATAATTGACAATAATGTAAAACGGTCGTTCATTTGATTCCACTGTCACACGAAATAACCCAACATAAACTGGCCAACACAAGGAAAAAATATGAAGTGAAATCATACAATTTATAAAGCACATCAGATAATTTTAACTTCGTTTTCTCTAGATGTCCTTTATTTCTATTCGTAGTTTTCTTTTTTCGGCCGAAATTTAATTAAGAACGCGAATGTAATTAAAAGCAAATTATAAATTTTCATTATAAGATAATAGATGGGATGGTTATAGGTACCATTAGAGATTGAGTGCTTCGTTTTGTTATGTTTCTTTTTGTTGCCATAATTTTGTTGGGTAGCTTGGGGAACATCATCGTTTGTGGATGCAAGAAAAAAAAATTGAAACTGATTATTAGATTTTTATGCTAAACGAAATCCTAATCAACAATCATTTGATGGAAGATTTCATCGTCTATTCAAGGATTTTGGTTTACAACACCATTGGGGAATGGTTGGTGTTTTCATTAATCCTCAAGTACTAAAAGAACGATTTTGTGGTTTGACTGTTAATGAAGGACGGGCCAACAAAAACACTAAATTTAACGATCCGTGAGTTATGCTGTGTGGCATTAGATTTATTTACATACACATAAATTTGATTCTATTCCACTTTCTATTTGGATGGTAAAAGTTTATTCATTAAATCGATGCTTGATTGTGGTACAGAATATAACTGGAGGTACAGAATGTAAATGGTTTTTAAGGCGCTCAAAAACAAATGAAAATCATTAAATGATTGATTCTGATTGTATTGAATTTTAATTTGAAGCAATAGAATTGAATGAATATTGCTGATGTTATGGTCCCAGAACGTTAACCATTGGAAATTGTAATATCCCGTTTCGATTCCCCATTCCCCCCATTCCCACATCATGGATCTCTAATATACACACGTGGCATCTGTACATTGAGTCCCATTTAATAAAACTAAAACTGAATCGGATGTTGTATTATATTCGATTGGGTATAGAACAATTGAATGGATAAATCCCCAATTGAATAAAGAAGTGAAAGAGTAGAAAAAAAAGGCCAAAGTGGAGCATAAACACTGTTATCGGATGTAATAATATTTTCTACACATTACAGATCAGTTTTTGTTTGTGAAATGAAAAGTACTTTTCATTCATTTTAGGTTTTGGCTTTTCTGTTCTGGTTTTGGTTCCTTTTTGGTACCGATTGGATATTATGACACATTCATATTATAAATTACGCATAACTGGTGAAACTTGGTAACATTGAGCCCGTGTGGTAACCATCGCCTCGCCACCCCCATTCAATATGTAGCGGTTAGGGGCGAATGAACGAAGAGGGCAAATTGCCATTGGGAAATTTGAGACATTCCATATGCAACTTAATATGAGGAAAATAGTTCGGAAACTTGTAATGAAGTAAAAACATGAAAATTTTCGGGTGTAAAACAACCAAATATGTGCAGAATGAAAGCTCCCAAAACGATTCACAGAATATAAAGAGAATGTATATTAAGTTTTTTTTTCATTTTGTTTTGCTATTCTATGGTTCTAGTAAGGGAGTGAAGGATAAAAACTGTGTAGAGTTTCATATTCATGTTTCTATGTCCTTTGGGTGCAATCACATAATAACATATCAAGTCGTCTTCTCTATGGTTTCAACCGAATTGCCATGAATACAATTTCATTTTTGTTTTTTATTTATAATATTTTCACTTTGGCACACACAAAAACACACACTTTATGCTGTTTGATATGGTGAAAAGAAGAAGTAAAATTATATAAGAAGAAAATGAAAAAGAATTTTTCCAATCAAAGTTCTTGTCCCAATTTTCCTTTTTATATTGGCGGTATATGACGTTGCAATGTTTCAATGTTTCCGTTAAGTTTTTCTCTATTTTTCCTTTAAAAAACACAAGAAAAGGAAAATAATAAAAATTACAATCAGCTTTAATAGTAACTATTTCGTAACTGTTATGGCATTGTTTATTGTTGATGAATATATGAATTGTGGTAACCGTTCACTGTATTTTCTTGCTCCATTATTCACATTCTATTGACAAAACTATCAAAATGGTATCAAAGATTTAACAATTAGATTAATAATTTTTGTAATTGTTGTTGGCATTAAAGCGAATGAAACAAAAAAAACTAAACTACAAATATGAAAATATGTATTCCCACCTAATGTGTTTTTAATTTGCAAACAACAACATTAAATCATAGTACCAGAACATATAAATCTAAATTGTAACAAAATGTAAATGATTAAAACAAATCAAATGAAGAAAGTAAAATGTGTGATATGGTAAAGTATTCGAAATGGAAATTAATCATTTCAGTGTATGGTGGTTCCATGTTTGGGGTTGGGTAAAAGAGCACCATGTAATGGGAATCATAAATTTTTGGCATTTTGTTAAAAACTGGCATTTGTACATTTGTACTCAGTTATTCCATATATGAATGGTTGAAATAAATAAAAAAAAAAAAGCAAAACGAACGATATTATGATTTAAATAACATTTAGATGGATTACAAATATTAATGGGAAACAAAGTATTCATTAATGTATTACCATGATGATGGTGATTGTGTACTGCGAATCATGTATACATTTTGGTAATGGTTGGTGGAAAAACTCCACAACATAATATTTATAACAAAACATGTATTTATTGTAATTACAAATAAAGGAGCGCAACAACAGTAACAATAAAAAGAATATATCAGCAACAACAAAAATAAAAAAAAAGAAACCGAAATATAATAAAAATAACATCCTAATGGTAACAATACAACAGTAATCATCTCAATAAACCAGACGGCGTTAAAATTTATGTTTGTTTGAATCATAATTTCATCGCAATAGCGAAAATAATAACAAAAAAAAAGAATTCTAAATGATTTCATTAATGATATTCACAAGGAATTTTACGTGTAAGGGGCAAACCCATCCGGTTTAGTTGAAGGTAACTGAATCACATTGAAAATGTATTGCTTTTCAACGATAGAATTTTTATTTTTATGTATTTTTGAAGAGTGGAGCACTTCAGAAGCAGCTAGGATCCTTTAATGGATCGTTAAATTTTCTGTGCTGCTTCTTTTTTTTTTCATTCTACGGAGCTTTACTCCTGGTTTGATTGTAAATTTGATGCTAGTTAAATATATTGACGATGAGTATAATTGATGCATAAAGGTGAACAAACATAAACCATTGCCTAATGTTCAATTATTTATTATTCAATTAGTATCCTTCATATGAGCAATTTGAATGGTCCGATAGCCACTCTTGATTGTTTTGTGTTTGTTTGCCAACGGATTTTGGTCCAAAAATATATTCTCACCCGCATTAAATTGATCGGGAACATCAATTTTCACTTTTCCAATGCATTAATGATACGGTTACTTGCTGAACTATGAGTGTATTCTCAGCACCTAGAAGTGCTGTTAAAATTCAAAAGCTTCTTTTTTGTTGTTTCACATTTTGATTTTTTTTTTTTTTTATTTCAAGTATTATGAATGTTTGTATGATGGTTACATTATATCGTATAGATCCAATATTCCCCCCATTGAATCCGGATCAAAAGATAATAGAGAGCGAGTTTATAGGTACGAGTGTTTAATTCATTGCATATTTGTTATGCTCTTCCACCCTCATAGAAACACCTTTAGCATATCGTGTCGTATGATCTCTTTTGGTCTCTCAGGTGCATGGTAACCAATATGTGGATGTTTCCAAAAAAAATATTTTAGTTCACTTTACTTTACGGTAACTGTGAATCGTTAGATATATGGTTTCAGGTATCACCTAAAGATAAAGGTAACGTGAAACACTGAAATCAGGTATGTGGAAAATCTATTTTTAAAACATAAATCACAATACGCTTTATGCTTAGTCGAACATTATACCCATTCGCCGTAAATGTGGGCACAATTTTTGTTTTTTCCTTTTGCTCTCTACCATTTCTTGTCGGGATTCGATGGTTTAGTTTCTTTTTTTTATATTATTCTTCTACACTTGATATCATACTCAGATGAAAATCGTTTCTTGACTGTTGATAAATATTTTCCATCATCATGTGTAAACTTTCATTCATGACATGGATTTTCCTGGTAGAACCACAAAATAAAAAAAAGAACTAGAAATTTCGTGAATTTTTTTTTCTTCTGTTGATGAAAATAAAAGAATACTGAACAGGAACTGAAAGAAAGTATACAAAACATCTCAATGTTACTTTCTATATTTGTCAGTTGAAAAATGTGTTCGGTTATCCTTTACCATTTTTCTTTTTTTGTTTACTGTTTGTGTTTGAATTTACCAACTATCACTCTACTCCGCCTACGTAAGGATACCAAGATGTATCCTGAAGCAAAGAATAAAATGAAAAAAAAAATTATCCGTACGCATTCTTTCATCCATAAATGTATTGTTTTCGCCCCAACTGTGCTCCCCCACATCTACTATAACCGATAATCTCGACATATTCATATGCAATTCCAGTAAAAAGAACATCAAGTTTTACTGTTATGATTTTTGATACAATTTTTGTTTTTTACATTGACGCTAGTTTTTGGTATATTCTTTTGCTCGTTGTGCTTTCATTCCCATTCTGTATCGTTCAATATGAAGCGACTACAACATTCAATGTAGGAACACATCAGTGATTGTTAGTTTACAGATATCGATGGAAAATGGAAAGTTATAAAAGATTTTTCCAATACAAAGTCTCAATTTTGATTTGAATGTGTTCGCTTTCTCAATATGGAAAACGATTTTCACTGTTGTTCAATGTGATAAATATCTTGTTTCAACGATTTCGATTATTTTCATTGCCATATTCTGTCATACATTTAGAGCCGTTCAATGAAAATCAAACCAAGGAGTATAATAACAAACGAGATAGTCGATTTTACTAAAAACCAGCTGCCTAGGATACACACTGTATGTGTGATGTACCACTAAATAAAAAAAAAGGATGAAAATTGAGATTACGTGAGTTTTCAAAAGAGATTTTTATATTCAAAACCAATTGTTCAGCCAGAAACACAATGAACACTGGCAATACACAGTGATTCAATTCCATAAAAGTGAATCAACTGAAGATGGTAACGATAACATCTTTATATCATTACTTTTGTGTATTCTCTTCACTATGTACTCGTTTATGTAATTTTTTGTTCTGGAAACTTGACTGATATTCGCAAACAATGTGTTGAATTGAATTTTCATTTTTTCTTTGGTGAATTTTTTTTGTGAAAACCCCTAAAAATCGTGAATTGATCAATCTTTCATTTTGCTTATCAAACATGACAAAAAGAAATGAAAATAAAACAAAGACATTTCGTTTAAAAATTTTCTTTCAGCTATTAAATTGGATCGAATTTCAAATGGAACTGTCAATTTTTGGTACTTTAAATTGGTGAACGGTATTATTGTTGAAACATTTGATCATGATTTTAAAGAAATATCGATTTTCAATAATTGGCCAGAAGTTCTGTGTTCAGTTATCTTACTGATTTTAACCGGTTGATTTATGCTCATGAGCCAATTCAGGGCCATTGTTGAATTTACGTAAACGGTATGCAAATACAAGACCGTTTGCTTGAATGGATTTTAGGAGGTTGGAAAAGCCATGAAGAGTTAAGGGACGCTGAAAATGTTATAGAAATCCATTAAATTAAGTAGACTCGATATTTCACTTTAATGCATTGCTCAATATTTTATTGTAATTTTTTTCTTTCTTTTCACTAACTCGTTTCGTATAAATAAACTAAAAGGAAACTTTCTTAATAACATAAATATAACTTGATGCTTTCTACCTAACGACATAATAAATTTATAGTTATCCGGGGTGATCAGCCTTTCATCTCATTTCAATTATATCGTTTTATAGTCTCACATTTCTCTCTTGTATTTTGACCTTTTTTGGTAACTTTAATTTAACTAATTTAATTGAAATTCAAGGATGTTCAATACAACACAACAAAAACTAAATATTGCTAATGATTTTCATCAATTCAGGTGGAATTCTCTGTTTAAATTGTTACTTATCAAATTGTCCAATTTTCATTTCATTGATGGGTCCATCTTTTGTCACGGTTCTCGTTTGTACTCCATCATTCTTTGTATTCACTTGGTCACTAGCGACACGATATCCGTAGCCAACGACGGTCACTTCAAATCGAGTTGTAAATGGATTTGAAACAACCAATGAAATGTATTTGTCCGTTTGGTCATAGATAACTTTACCCCATGACTGTAAAAAGAAATTAAAAGAACAAGATCAGAAACTAAAGTTTTCAATGTGGAAAATTATTTAACTGGAAAATTTATGTGAAAAGAGCTGTTCCCAGTGATTATTCAACTGTAGTTTGAAACTTACCGGTTTTACAGTGATAGTAAAATAAGTTGGTCGTACATATTGACTGTAGAATTTTAAAGTTTTCTCAGATGGTTGTGGTGTTGATTCCGTACGATCGGATACAGCAAACACAATCTCATCACCGAGTTTCCTTTGGCCAATTGTGATGACTTCATCACCCATTGAATTTGTAATGCAACAAGCCATCAACATAACGATGGATAATAGACCAACACTAAAATTCTTCATTTTTATTTTTTATTTTTATTAACTGTTCTTTACTTCAAAAAAAAATTGTTTTTGTAACACAAAAGTTTCGGTTCTTTATTCTCTTCTGTTTAATATCACTAAATGTTTCTTTTGTGAATTTTGTTGGTTAATCTTTGTTCACTGATGAATTAACGAATGATTATTGTATTTGAGAGTGGGCGCTTATATAGTCGAATACCGGGTGGGTGGGCTAAAAGTCTTATCAATTGGTTGGGTCTAATTAAAAGAGAATGTCCGGCCAGTTCAATTAGTAATCATTAGTGGGAATCTATCACATGAATTGTATTGTGAAATAAAAATAAAAGTCTTCGGGTGTTTTTCTGTTTATTTTTTTAGCAAAACTGATTAGGAAATTGATTAAATGACTAGTCAATTGGTATTATCAAAATTAAGATGATTTCATTTTTTAAAATTGCGATTTTCCTAAGTGTCTGGCGATTAATATAAATAATAAAGGAAGAGATTAGAAACAATTTTAAGTATTTGAAGTGTGCCCAGGTATTTGATTAAACTGGAGTCGTAGCTATCTTAGTAAGAAGTCTTAGCAACTGTGAAGAAACCAAAAGTTTTAATGAAACCAATGAACTCATGTGTAATGCTGAAATATTCCATTCACAAATGTTTTCTTATCAAATCAATCGAACAAAAGTCAAGAGATTTTTGTTTTTATAAATCGTGATTTTTATTCAAATCAATTGAGCTGATTAAAACGTAAAATAGTTTCTTCAACTGGTTCATATTTAGTCAGGGTGTATGACTGGCCAATGGCATCAATATTCATGTCATCTCCATCAATTGTAGTTAAATTGAATCCAAAAACTAAAATTTCAGCACCCAAATGAGTTGTATTGAAATTTGTAACAGTCACATCCAGGTAGGAATCGGATAAAATATAGATGATCTGATCCCAACCCTATTGAAACAATGAATATTCAAAATATATAGTTGGCTATGTAAACACACAAACAAAAATGTATAACAATGGACCATTCAACGTAAGCAACATATAATTAATTACAGGATATGCATCAATCCGGACATATGTTACATTTAAATTCGGTACATAAAATTGAATGGAAAATTCGGTTGGTTTTTCTGATATCACACTCTCATTGAATGCTGTATGAAGAAATCCATCACCATCAATTCGTTCACCAATGATTAACCATTCGTATTCATGGAATGCATTACATAAAACACCGGCTATAATCAACAAAATTAATTTAACACTCATGATTAATATGATTTTATCTTTCACTTAATCTTTCTGTTTTATTTTTATTCGAATGAGTGGAACAAACACTTGACTTTTACTTCCTCACTCACCGTATTATGTCTATTTTTAAACGAAATATTTGATGCAAAAATGATTACTTTTTTATTATTGATGATATAACAGCCACACGTTTATAATTCTAAAATTTTAAATAATAACAACGGAAAGAACTAATGAAAACAATTCAATTTGGCAATTATCTTATCAATACATTAGTAATATCAATGGAATTTTGATATGATTTAAATATGAAAAGTGTTAGCAACATAAGTTTGCACTTAAAATGTTTTGAAATATTTCTCGTTAATTAATTAAATTGTAGAAATATAAAACCGTATGTTGCTTAATGTTTTAAGTGGTACTTTCAGTTGAATTATAAGTGAAGAAAGACTAAGCTGTACTTGTCATTTGGGGATATATAATTGATTACTTTATAATGTTGATTTGTGCAAATTTAATTGGTTAATTGTATTCAATTAATTGTATCTTATCAATTACGAGTGTTTGAGTTTTGTCTTACCTTACATAATATTATTGCTCAATTGAGTTCAATTCCATTGATGTTGTTCGACTAATTAATTCAAAGGAACATTTATTTAGAATTTCACGACTCATTAAAATCCAGCGCAGAAATGATAAATGAATGAGAAGTAATATAGACAACAGTCAATTATTCTTTTCATTGGGAAATGAGATGACAACAAATTGTTTCATAGTGATGTGTGTTAACATTGTTATGAATTATGTTCAGTATGATGGAATGGAATTGATTTTTATCAGTCACTCATCTTCTCATGTCCTCTGGATCAATTGTTATGCGTAGGAAAATTATGTAATTTTTTCTTTCTTCTTGCTCATCTCAAGTGATGTGAATTTTTATTTCTTTTTTGTTTTTTTTTTTTTCGTTGTCGCCTGTCGGTTCTTTCATGCTGCGTCAATCAATTATTACTCAACAAACAATCTGTATCAAATTTTCCATTTTACAAGTGAAATTGCTAGGTCACAATCAAAAAAGGAAAAAAAAAAGAAAACGAAGCACGGATTTGGATAAAGGGAAAATTTATTATGTTGTGTACATAAAGTTATGCCATAAGAGTTTATTGTATCTTCCCACCCTCACCACCATGCCTATGGCCCAATAAATTCAACAACAGTGTTATCAAAATGTCTTTTGTATTATCTGCCATTGAGAGATGCCAGTTGTTGTGTGTTGTTATATTAAGTAAAAATATTTCTGCATCACAACGACAAAATCATGTCATTAACATATTTTATTCATAAGCATATCCTAACCATTCCACTAAATTGTTACTTGTACTGGCATTTTGTGATGATACAAGAATATTGAAAATCAAATTCAAGTGAGATATGTTATTTGTTCAGTTGTTCGTTATATCTTAAACATAATTTGTGATATGTTGTTCATGAAGATTGTAAATTGTCTTACAATGATATGTATGTCATTAAATAGATTTGGATGTTAAATTAAATTCCATTTTATGCATCACATGACTAACGATAGGTAAAATTTTCAAATAGACATCATCTATCTTAGTTCGATTTAAAATCAATTTCAAATTAATTGATAGGTAACACCGTATTATGTGTCATTATTAACATTTTGATGTGATGCATTAAACTTGATAGAATTCACGTATCAAATTACTTTGTACTGTAATTTGCTCTCATTTTATGTTACCGAGTTTTCTAATTTATGGAACTAAAAATAACATGAAATGAGATTAAATTGAATGATTTTCTTTATATTTTCTTTATATCAAATTAATTCATAATTCTTATTAAAATTGATATTTTTGGTTTGATGGTTTTAACCGTATCGTTGCTATGCAAACGTTGAGTTGTCGTTTAATTTAAAGAAATTACCTTCCGGCTTATTATGGTCGCAATTTCAATATTTTTATATTTCATTGTAACCGAAATGTCATATCCAATCATCTCAAGGTTGAAGAATAATAACAAGAAAAAAAAACCAGCAAAAGAAAACAGCAATTTGTTTTAAATCATTATCATTGTATTCAACATTTCAATCATACAATTTGAGATTAAAGTATTCTCATGTAAGACATTATCGTTCAATCGAGTGCAAGCGATGAAGTTCCTAGAAGGAGGTGAAACTCATGAGAATTCAATCTGAATCACTTGAATTTGATGTTGATTTTCTTATGTGCCTCATATGCTGTTCATTCATTCGTTCCTTCCTATTTGGATCAATCTGACGAGATCTTAACAAGATTCTAATAATAAGAAAAACGATTGTATTAGGCTTTTCTTCGGTATCATCGTCCTTATATGTTTTCAACCCCCCAGACCAGTTGGTAAAGGCGTTCGTGCAAGAAATAACCTTCTTTTGTTCATGAGATAATTTAATATCTTTTATGTATGCAATCAAAGTAAAAGTTAGGCACTCGATTTACATGAAACGATATGAGCACCACTTCTATTTATTTTCTTTTTACCATTTTATTCATTCTCATGGATTTTATTTTTCGCACTGTTCTAAGAAGAAATTATACCTATTCTTTAAATTCCATTGTGAACTTCATTCATATGCAAATTTTTTGTTCCCTCTTTACTTGGGTGTTTGATGGTAACATGGAAATAGCGCAAAATGAAAGAAAAAAAAATTGGAATAACGAAAAGTATTTCTCTCTTGGGCTTAAACACCACATTGTTTGGCGCCTTTTGCCAAAGAAAACTACGTGCTTTGGATTTTAATCGGTTTTCTTTTAGACATTTTCAAAAATACATTCAAAGATTAATTAAAGTGGATAAGTCTATATTTCGCCTTTTCACACGATATTTAGAAAGGAATAAAACTGGATGTAAACTGAATCTATAACGAAGAATGGATTAAAAGTTTTCAATAGAATTGTTGAACCAATTGTTTAAATATGTTGCAGTTGTGCCCGAGTCCAAGTCGTGGTCAATTGAATAAGGAAAAGTCTACCGAAGAGTCAAATGCAAATTTTCCAACTCGATGGTAGTCACCAAAACTTTATTGACCGTAGTTTTTTCTACAGTTTTGTTGTTGTTTCTCACATGAATTTTATGGAAAATAATGAAAAGTGAACGAAAAGGCAAACATTATCGAACACCAAAAAGAATTCAAATCGTTATTCAAATTGGAGTATTGAAATCAATATAGTTTGTTATTATTATGGTTTTGTCAATCATTATTTGGTTTTCTCTATTCAATGTTATCAGTTATCGATGTTCCACGGGTTTTTTTTGCTGTTCATTGTTGTACTGGGCACCGATAAGGATTATCATGTGAATGACAGAATATTTATTTAGGGTAAAAAATAAACTTTCCATCACCACCAAAAGAGTGACACCGACATGAAATCAAGTTTTCTCCATTATTAAACTCAGACTTGGAATGAAAATTCTGTTATGATTCTCACCAGATCATGAAACCAATCAAAAGGAATAAAAATGATCGAATCAATAGTAATATCAAACAAACATTATCCAATTCAAGGGTGTGAAAATGTTATTCAGTCATGCAATAACAAAAATTTTATTTTTTCTCTTTTTAAACTGATTGACTACAATATTTTGGAATTAGTATTATCTGGTGTATTTTTTTTTTATTTTATTTACCAATTTAGATGATTCTAAATAAGTTGTAAAATCGTTATGCCTGTGAACAAGGGAAAAGAAAATAAGTTGAGTGAAGATGAGCAGAAGGATTCAGGGAAACGGAAAAATAACTGGCACAATAAAAATTTTCTCGTTTTTTTTTTCTTCGTTGGTACGGAAAAGGCAATACATGAAATCACCTAATCGGTATGGACCATTTAGATCGTGATAATAATAAATTGTACCCATAAGAATATCATGGCAAAAAAAAATTGTATTTTGAACGTTTTAACAGTGAAACAAATTCACATCATATCTGAGCCGTAGTTGACTCCATCGTATCCTTTTGTAACGATGGTGATATGAAATGGAGGTGGCCCAATGTTATTTAGAGGGGGGTGATCCAAGTGCCTCAATATTTTCTCATACCAAAATGCAAACAAAACGAAACACCAAAAAGGATGATAAACATCCAAAGAATTCTTTTTTTTTTTTGTTCATTCGTTTTTCTTCCTGTACTGTGCTCAAATGTCCTTCATTTTACCGTGTGTGTGAGTGTGTGGTCTGTGGATTTTTTCAATTTTTTGCTTTGTAATTCCAATTCGAAATGGGTATTTCTATAGAAAAACAGGTCTTCAGTCATCTGTTTGATGGTGGAACCATATGGTAGAGTTTGAGGTGGGATAACATCATTTATGTATAGGAAAATTTATTATCTTAAAAGGATTTTATCATTATTATTTTTGTACGATTTGTCTGAACATTTATTCTATTTGGTTGAGATGGATATGAACTTACTTGGCATAAAAATCCCCTTACACAGAATAACGAAAAAAAAATTGATACGTAGTGATATGAAAAGAAACCGTTCTTTATATTATGCATTGGTAACAGAGAACAACTGAAGCCTGAATCATAAGAACATCTAGAATAAAGACACGATTTTACGTAGTACTTATCAGTATAGATGATAAGGATGCCGTGGGATTGATATTGATATCATATTATTTCGATATGGCGTATTACCATTTTGATTTTGTCGGTTGGTAGAGGGATGAGCGATACTGTAAACGACAAACGCTAATCTCTTTCAGTCGATTGTCATCGTTTTTCTGTTTTTCCTATTTTCCTAATTTTGTTGTTTTTCTTTTGGTAATGTTGTCTCAGTGTGTCATCGTAGTACAATGTTACCAATAACACTTTAATCGTTTGTCTTTAAACGTTATTAGGGATTTTATTTACTTAACCAATCCGCCAATATAACGAGTGAATATAATGGAGTTGTCAAAGTTGATGTTTTCTAGCAAATCTCATTTTGGTTAATATTGAGTGTTATATACAAAACGTGTGTTCTTCTATCGAGAATTTGTATTCAAATTCAACTGACAACAAAAGTATAATTTCTGAATGAAAATTTTGTTAATTTTTTTTCCTTTTTTCTGTTGGATTCATCATACCATTATTCGATGTTAAATATGTCACACTTCATGTTTGAACAGTTAAATGACATTTTAAATATTTTCTCAAACGATTTTACCAAGGAAATTTTTAAATAGACTGTGGGATGGATTTTATTTGTATGGTTACTCTTGAATGTCAAACGAAAAATGTTTGGGAATTAAAATTCTTATTGAAAGGATTATGATTTGGATGAAATACAATGACGGATTGTTCCCATTCAAGTAACAGTGAATAGATAACAGAATGATTGATTGGAATTGAATTATATGATCTATGTTGATTGTATTTGAACGGAAATATACAAGAGACCTAACAGTTCAATTAATTCGGTTTTCCGTTCAATAAATCCAATTCATTTATGATTTTACCATTCAAATCGAACTTAATACAGTTACGATGTTTTCATATTGTAAATTTATTACAGGACTCGTTATTATTTTCATTTACTTTTATGGCATCTTATCAGCATTGAATGGTATTACTGGTGGCCTCTGTATTGGGTCATTTCCCATCCATATTATATTTGAAACTAGTTGTATGGTTGAAGATTATGGTTCCTTTGCCACTGACTGGTCATATCATCATCATTTATAGAACAAAATAATAAAGTATACAACAAATTCATGATGCTTTTGCAAGTAAACGTTCTTAACGTTCTTATTTGATCCCAGTGAAAGAAAATGGAAAAGAAAAATTTTAAAGTACACAAGGGAATCGTGAATAATATCATGGAAACCATTACGGATTTTTATATTTATTTTTTAAGTTGTTTCTGTTTCCAGACAATTTGATAGACAATCGTGTAGATCCATTAGACATTTATATTATCTGTCATAAATGAAATTCATGCAATTCGTATTTTTAGTGTATGAATTTTCCATCATGTGAAAAGTGCAATCAGTAATTTAACAACGAAACCAAAAAAAAGAAAATGTTCAACAATGAAAATTCCATTGCATTAAGAGAAAAATAAGTGAGAAAGTCATAACATTAATTATGCTCACCAATAGATTTTGTCTGTACAGAGCAGAGATAGAGTGATGTAATGAATTGTTCATTTGGACATATACACCAAAGAGTATGGTCATCATTATTGTTTACTACTGTGGTATACACAGAGAACTTATTAAGGATTGTGGCATTAAGGATCGGACAACTGTGAGTCATAAAATGAACCAGCAGATGACTTTATTCTAGTTACTATGAAAATGATGGACCATCATTATATGAAATAAAAGAAACAAGATTATTTAGTTGATTTGAAACAAAAGGGACTTGTTTCCGTACTTCCACCTTTCACTTTATCATTACAACAGTTGAAATATTAATTTTTTACCAAAAGCAATATCATAAATGGTATACTGAAGTAATAGGTAGGAACCAGCCAAAAATAAAATGTATATAAAGCATAATCCAAATGAATTATTTAAAACGGTGTAGAATAATCAGTATGATGTTGAGAGTAATGGTAAACGGCTAAAGCAATATAACAATTGACCTGTGCCAAGACCTACATCATCTAGTCTCCGATGAGTTATGACTGAAACTACAATTTGATCTGGTTGTTTTGCTTTCGTTATATTTTACTGTTTTTCATTTCTTTTTTTGTTGGTTGTGTTTTCCTTTATTTTCTTTTTTTTTTTTTTTTTGTTATTCGGGNTTGTGTTTTCCTTTATTTTCTTTTTTTTTTTTATTTTGTTATTCGGTGGATCATTTTTCATTTGAAGGCATCAACGGACCATAAATTCTGTTTTCTTGTTCTACCTTTGCGTGTTCAATGGTCAAATTCAACATAATCAAGTGAACTTTCACTCTGCTGTATTATTTGGCCGGTATACTGTTGCCAAATGCGTTTAATGTTCATATTCATCCAAACGTAAAATGTTAATGGCATCATGTTCTACACTTAAAAGGTGATGGCCATACCAAAGCTGTGTATAGTAAAACTGTGCCTGAAAACAAATGATTCCATTAAAAATTGTTTCCCGTTTTTTCTCCATTATTAAGTTCAAGTTTATCAATCAAAATTTGTTATACAAGAGATTTGAAGTCAAAGATTTAAAATTCATTTTTTATGTTCATTGTTCGGTTTTTAACTGGTGAAGTGGATCCTTCTACGTATCCAAATGTATTGTTTATTTGGATAATCTTCACTGTTAATTGTTCTTAAAGTATTTGTATGTGCAAAATGTTCTCTACGGTTTAATGTGACTGTTACTGTTTGAGGGTAACCGTAGACTGTTAACTTGACTTCCAATTGTTTTGTTGAATTATGTGTTACTGTTGCTTTTATTTGGTTAAGGATATTATAGTCGATTTTATGCATCGCCTAAAACAAATAATAATAATCATTTAATTTAAATAATGGAAGGAATGGATTTTAAATTCATTCACGTACCGGAATTGCTTCTAATTTAATGACTGTGGAATTTACATTTGCATAGAAGAGTTTTACTTGATGTACCATTTCGTTTGTTGTCACATTTGATTTGGTTACTGTACTGAACAAGAATTGATCACCGGGACGACGATGCCCAAGATTCAATGATATTATTCCATCTGCTTCGTAATCACACACTATTACACTAACTAAGAATATTAATCCAATTATTACTTTAAGAATCATTTTTACTTTTATGTGAATTAATGAATGAAATAATGTTATACTGGTTTGTCCTAAACTTTGATGGTAAATGAGTCAATTATTGTACAGGTAATGTGCAAAATGTATATATTCCTTCGCGATAAGAATGAATCATCTATTACTCATTATATGGATAAGTAGAATGAATTCTATTATCTATTCTATATTTCTGTGAAATTAAAATTATCGGATGAGAAACAACGGAAACACTGTGAATTACATATTTGTTTATTATATGACTAGACGCAGTAAACAGTCACTTTATGACTAATAATGAATTAGATTGTTTAAACTATAAGCTCTGGTTATTTAAGATAAGTCGTAGGCCACTTTTGATTGTCCAGGATAATTTCCACTATTAATCACATGATATGTCTTTTGGTCGACAATTGTCCTTGCATTAGGTTCAATTTCATTTGGGAAACCGAATACATTAATTCGAGCATGAAGCTGAGTAGTCTCATTGTGACTGGCTGAAATATCAACTCGATTCCATGTATTAAATCCAATCCTATGCATACCCTTAAAATAATACAATTGAATTAACTAGAACTCATATTTTCTTATGATTAATTGAAGTAACTTACGGGCTCTGCATCGATTATTACTTGTGTTACATTAACATTTAAATGAAGAAATTCTAATTGATGAAGTTCAAATGAATCTGATAAATTTGTCACTGCACAATCAGCAAATAAAAACTCATCACCATCCTGACGAAGACCAATGACTAAGTTAGTTATACCACCGATACCTTGACACAGTGCAATTCCAGCTAATAATAAAACACCCACAGCTATTTTGATTAACATTTTTAGTCTTTATGATTCGAATTCTGGCAACTGAATGAATTTATATTGTTTGATTTTAAAGGAAATTGCCACATAATGTGAATTGTAGAGTCAATTACTAGAACTTTTGAAACATTGGACAATATTAAATTGAAGAGATTAGACGCAAATCAATTTACGATTAGACAAACATTTTAACGTAAAACTGTATCGATAATGGATGTTATCATTAATTTTATTACGTTGTATTATTCAATCTTAATAGTAGCGACTAATCTTTTGAGGAGTTTATAAGATTAAATACTATAATCAGTGGAATAGAAGATTTATAACACGTGTATTGATTATTTATAGTCACTCAATTTGTACTTACTGCTAATCGGGATGATTTTGTTCATTGGACAATCTAGATATTTGAATTAATTTTCAACTGTTTGATTGAAAATATATCTCTGTATTAATATCAGATAGATAAGTTGTTCCTAGTTGTTGATTATGTAATGTAACAATGAAATTAAAATTTTCATCGTTGATTGTATTATGCTAAGAAAGACTTTATAATGATTTTTCTGGTGCAATTTCATAGAACAATTTTAGGTGTTGTGTAGTACTTTTTTATTCTTTTAATCATAATTAATTAGATCCAATTATTTTAATTACTGGAATGCTCTCTTTGTTAATTGGAGTATTAATCCCAAATACTCGTAATCTTATTAGCGTTTGTTCTCCACTCGTCTGGTATTGAATTGTAATTTGTGTCTCATTTTGTACTCCAGTCACCTCACCTATATAATACTGCAACAAAATTTAGAATCAAATTAAATATCATCGAAATATAAAATTATTTAAATTATACTGGATGTACAAATCCATCGGCATAAGTGAATTCAAACTCGTTAGCATTTACAGAAAGTATAAGCGAGAAAAATTCAGTAGCCATAACACTACAATGGTCAATTCCCATTGTATCTCCACCTATTCGTTCACCAACTTCATATGCTTGTCCATCTTCTTGTGCACTAGTAATGCTTACTAAATAGAAACACTCCAATAGTAAAATTAATATCAAATAATACTTAGACATTGTACTTTATGGACGATCTACCATTGACTGGCTATTTGAAAATTATTAACAAAATTTTGTTCAATTATTTTATCTAATCAATTATTACTAAATTCACAATATCAAAGATTGAATAGAAATACTCTTAATAATGTATTTAGACAACATCTTAAACATAAATATTAGTATGATGATAAAGTGTTAACGAATGTATGAACTATTCATCTAAGTGTCAAATATTAACGAGATTAGGATAGTAATTAATTGTAAGAATTATGTTTCTAAATGGGACTTATGTTAAAGACTCCGTTTATCATACTCATTGGATTAATTGTTGTATGTACTTTACGATGAGTATCTCTGGCTGGTAAAGATTCATTCATTGTCTCTGGAAATCCAAAAACATTTATTGTTACGGCGAGCTGTGGTTGAAAGAATAGCAGAACGGTCATTTCAATTATTCCTGTTTGAAAATCCAAATTCATCATAAAATTCCAAGTCTAAAATCAAAGAAAATGATGGTTTATCAAACACTATTAATTTCATTTCAAACTCTTTACCGGAAAAGCGGTCATTTGAATAGCAGTTACATTGACATTGGGATAAAAGAATGAAACACTCTGGCCACCAGTATTATTCTCTAATAGTTCGGATACACCACATGAACTGAATAAATATTCATCACCTTCAACACGTTCACCCATTAGATGTGGAATGCTACATTGGCAAACTGACAAATAAATCGCAAATATCAATAATATCCACAGATTAACACTTTTTCTTAACATTATGAATCAATTTCAAATGCAAAAATCTTTAAATTAATTTTAAGAAGTTTAAATTCATTTATTACTTATTGTGATTATAAACATTTACTGAACATTTATACGAAAATGCAGTACCATTAAATGCCATTAACTGACAAAGAAGCACTTTAGATTAAATTCTTTGAAAATTTGGCTAATTCATTTGTCTGGTCAATGGCTGACCTTTTAATTGCGTTCATTGAATACTCTTTGTACAGTCATAGATCGTTGCGTCTTAGAATCGGTATTTTTTGTGTCAAATCCAAAAACATTCATTACAACTGATAATTGTTGAACTTCCCAGGTTTCGACTTCAATATAAAGGAAATCATTCGTTTGAAATATATACCAGGTAATTGTGTCCCAAAACTAAAATGAACCATTTGTTTAATTAAAAGTCATTTATTTTATTAATTTTTATTTAAATTCAACTTACTGGATCAATTACTAATTCGACTTGTGTTACATTCGAGTATTCTGGATAATAAAAGATGACACTCTTATAGGATGAATCTTCTGTCCAATCAGTTGCATTGCATGTACTGAATAAATAACTGTCGCCCGGTAAACGTTCTCCAATTGTAAAACGTGAAATACTTTGAACTCCCACAAAGAGGCTAACACAACAGATAATTTGGAAAAATAAAATGAACTTTTGGGACATGACAAACATTTTGTAGAACTTAATATTCAACTATTTAATTATAACTGAGTAGTAGAAAATTATATTCAACGATTTTTATATTTTCATTTGCTTTATCGGTTATCTCTGTTTGTTACTCAATAATTCAAGATCACCTGAGGTGTCTCTATCTAATCAATATATTATATCATAAAGTGTTGAAACATCACTCTTCAGTATTAGAGATTCATTTTGTGCAAATTTCATAACCAAATGATGCGATTAATTAATATTGAGCAACACTTTATTTATCAACTGTAACCACAGTCCATTACATACATATACAAATTTCTTAAACTATAACATTCAATCCGAATTGTATAAAGTCACTGGTTTTGGACGATCTTCTTCACTTAATTTTGGCCAAATGACAGTAACATTTCCTGGGAATCCATAAACGTTTATAAACACCGACAACTGGGTAATATTCACTGTAGTAACATTCAAATTAATGTTACCATAGACTTGAAATGGAAAGTAGGTGACACTGGTCCAGTTCTAAAAATCATAAAAATACTTTCAATAAATCCACATCAATGTAATGATCATTCTCTTACCGGAACAACAGTAATATCAATAGCAGTTCCATTTACATTTGGAAATAAAAACAAAACTGATTTGGTAGTAGAGTTATCTGATACCGTTGTTAAGCTACACGCACTGAACAGGTATTGATCACCTGTTTGTCGATAACCGAGTGTAGCATTATTCACTGTATTTGCTAACAATCCACTAAAATATAAACACCCAAAGAGTACACTGAAGACAATCAATTTATGCAACATCTTTCCTGTGCTGATTGAACCAATTTGTGAAGTAGAATTTTCTCAATGATTTTGATTTTTAATTCATTACTTTTATATGAATGATTGCAAGTCTTTATTATCTCTTTAAAGAGGTTATGTTCATGATAAATGAATTGCCAAAGATTATTTTGTCTAAATTTAATGAACATGTGCGTAATTAGTTTTCCCAAATATTTCAAGATTTTCCATTGATAAAGAATTGTTTGTTGTTATTAAATAAATTTTATTTATTGATTAGTTTACACTTTATCGTCTAAGTGATATAATGTTACTGGCTTAATATGTGGCATCTTTTTTGGCCAAACAATTGTTGAATTGCCTGGGAATCCGTATGCATTGATGAACACTGACAACTGGCTTACATTTAAGGTAGTCACATTCAAGTCAAGAAAACCATAGGTTTGGAATGGATAATAACTAACAACACTCCAATTCTAAAAAGAAACAATCAAATATTGAAATAATAAGTAAAAGTTAATCTTAAACTATATAAATTAATTTACCGGAATAGCAGACACTTCAAGTACGGTTATATTCACATTGGGTACAAAGAATAGTACAGACTTATTTGTTGTGGTATTTGTTACTACTGTTAAGTTGCATGCACTAAATAAATAACGATCACCTGGCACACGGGTACCAATAGTAAGATTGCCTACAGTTTGTGCTGAAATTCCACTTTGGAAATCTGGAATCACAAAGAAGCACAATAGAACTGTACCAATTACAATTTTTTGCAACATTTTCTTTTAGTTTTGTTTCCGTGTTTTACACTACTTAACTTTGAACACTTTGATTAGTTATGAATTAAAAATAAAAAATCTAACAACATTTATATATGAATCTCAAGTAGAATTATCACCGATGAAATACTACTTGAGAGGGGGTTTTGATGATTTCATTATTTCCGGCTGGTTGATCTAATCACAGGTGTATTCTGATATGACTTCAGAGTAACGAATATCAATATTATTGTTTCGCATTGATAATATTGTCCAAAAGTCAATTAAAATTAATCTGGAGCGGTCCATTGATTAGTTGTAGAACTTTAGATTCATTCGGGTTTGCCATTCAATTTGTTAGGGATTTCTCAGAATAACGAAGTAATTTACTGAAACTGGTTGGTAATGTAATATCGTCGCTTTAAGTAAACTTGTCAGAGCAATAAAGTTAGTATGAGATAATTTTGAATTACGAGTTGAAGAATAAAATTGATTTAATGGAGAATGATTAAATGCACGACACCTGGTGTATTCAACAGTTGGAATTCATAACATTTGATTAGCATTGTCTGGAGCACATATACCGTTTGTGCGAAGAAAAACCATAATTTTGTATCGATTTTAATTAATTCTCTTTTGAAAGAGCTCTGTTATTAATTTTAATTTCCCTAATAACCCGAATCTAATCTATTCAGTGGTACTTGACTTTAGTTAAGTATGGATAATTAACTTTATGAGACTTATCAACTATTGTGCACGTGATAATTTTATGATAATTTTATTTTATTGAACTGGTTCAATTGACTATTACTCAATAATTGGCAATTTATAATTGATTCATTATTAGCTCTTATCATTGATTGAAATTTATTTTTAAAATGCATGAGATTTTATAGTAATCATATCGTAAAGTAATTTAAATTTCATAACAAATGAGTAAATCAATTATTTTCGTATTTTTAGAATTATTTCCATTGATTCAACGACATTTCAAGTATTTCTTCCTATTGTTTAATCCTAATCACCTGTTCTTTCGCAATATTAAATACAAGATTGGAGTATTTGATTTACTTTTTATTTAATTTCATTTACTGAATTTAACATTTCTGATTAATTCCTTAATTTATGAATTATTGTTCTTCAAAAATCTTTGCGAATTTAATTGATAATAGATCGGTGTATTCTTAAGATGTGCAATATGTTTTGAAGTATCACTTCCTGGGAATCCATACACATTGATATAAACTGCTAATTGTGATGCTACATACAAATCAACTCCCATTTGAATTCCTCCTAATTGTTGCAGATCATACCAATAAATGGTGTCATATAACTTTAATATTAAATGATATAGAATATTATTAACAAAATTGATCATTAAATTAAACAACATAACTTACTGGACCATAACTCACTGTTATCATTGTAACATTTACATTGGGAAAATAGAATTTAACTGATTTTTTAAAAGCTTGACCCAAGTCAGTCACATTACAAGCACTGAATAAGTACTGATCACCTTCCCATCTCTCGCCTATATTGGATATATCAGCTGATGATAAACTAACGACACAAATTAATGCACAAATAATTAATAGTTTCGTAGTCATATTGTTATTCTTTTTAACTGATTTAATTCTATTTCATTCTGTGTCTTTTATACTAAATATTATTTACTTATTAGTTAATAGTCCAGCACTTAAAGTTTCTAATCAATCATTGAATACTTAAATTCGAATATTTGCAGTACTGCATTTATGAAAAGTAAATATCATTTAAGGATAGTTAAATATAATGACCAGGTACTTTTTGAATTATGCTTTTTATTATATCCAAAAGTGAACCAGATATGTAATGATAAATGGAATTTTCCTACTTTTATTACATTGAAATCTAAATATTTGAAATGATTTTAATTCATTGACAATTACTACATTAATTGATATTAAGTTACTCGGTATTCATAAAAGTAAATTTAAAATTTGTTTACACTTCACGATGAATGATCTTTGAAGTAACATTCCAGTTGAATTTTTTATAATTATTCATTATCTGCGATTAATATGCATTAATTATTAAAAATTCTGTTAGACCTAGACAGACGATAGATTGGTACATTATCATGAGATTTAGTAACGATTGATGTATTAATTTTTGGAAATCCATACACGTTTATGTAAACTGACAACTGCCATGAATAGTTGTTTGCAACTCCGATATCAACACCTCCGATAGATTGTATATCATGCCAAAATATTGATGTAAAAAACTTAAATAGAAAATAAGTTATTAATTTCACTAAATTTAATAAATTGACTAAATTAAAGTATATTACTGGATCATAATGCACTACAACACTTGTAACGTTTATATTTGGAAAATAAAATGTAACTTCTTTTCTAGAGAGTTTCTCTGATAATTCAGAAACATTGCAAGCACTGAATAAGAACTCATCACCTTCCTGTCTTTTTTCTATAACGTAAATACCAGCAAATACTAAACTGAATACACTAGTTAATGCAAGAATGACCAATAGTTTCGCACTCATATTTATTCTTCCTTAGTTTTTCTCTTTAATACTGACTTACTTCTACTTAATTTCCTCTCTTTTATACTAAAGTCATTTATTTATTTTCTAATGTTCAAGTGTCTTAATTTTCTAATCATTTATTGTGAAGTTTATTTCCAATATTTGCAGTAGTAATTACTTAAACAGTTTACAAAACGAAGGTGTATCCATTTACTTTTTTTGCATTTGCACTTGATTAATTGGTCTTTATTCTACTGCCAATTCTCAAATCCTCCAGAATGTTTTATTATAAGAATACAAGGACAATATCAACTATCTGAATTTGGCTGAAGTTTTTTTATTACTTCCAAAATTGAGCCAGATTTAGATTGAAAGTTTGAGTTTTCTTCTTGGATCAATGTCTATTACATTAAAATTAACTTAGAGATTTGATTTTTATTAAGTTTTATTTAACAATTTCTACAATATCTCAATTTGTATTACTTTTTCAACTATCCATTTGATCCTTTTTTAATATTTCATTACGTAATTTTAATAGGGATCAATTCTTCAAAATTCTGTTAGGATTAAACACACGATAGATTGGCACATTATCATGAGTTTTAGTAACGATTGATGTATCAATTTCTGGAAATCCATACACGTTTATATAAATCCATAACTGATTTGTATTGTCTAACGTAATTTTAATATTCATATCTCCGTCGATTTGAAAATTATTCCAATTTATAGATGTCCAATTCTTAAATAGAAATTAAATTTTATTATTCACTAAATTTACAAAATTAATTAAATTAAAATATTTTACTGGGTCATAGTGCACTTCAACACTTGTAACGTTTACATTTGGAAAATAAAATGAAACTTCTTTTGTAACGGATTCCTCTGATAATTCTGTAATAGCGCAAGCACTGAATAGGAACTCATCACCTTCCCATCGATCTTCTATTACGTATACATCATCAGCATATGCCAGACTGAATACACCCGTTAATGCAAAAATAATTAATAGTTTCGCTCTCATATTTATTATTCCTTAGTTTTTCTCTTTAATACTGAGTTACTTCTACTTAATTTCCTCTCTTTTATACCAAAAGTATTTATTTATTTTCTAATTTTTAAGTATCTAGATTTTCTAATCAATTATTGTGAAGTCTAGTTCCAATATTTGCAATAGTAATTACATAAATAATAAATAATATCAGTAACTAGTTTCGAACATTTTTTAGAAAATGATCATATCTCCATTTCGAAATTGCTTTTTTATTATCTCCTCAAAAGCTTCTACTTGTTTCATTGATCTTTTATACAATTTTAACATTATCTTATTTAATGGTTTTTAAATTACTTGGTACTAGTAAAAGTAAATTGAAAATTGATTTATATTGTTAGCACATTCTTAATTTTTTAGTTAACGACAATTGGTCTTAAAAGTATTACTTTCCATTTGATTTTTTTTTCAATATTTCATTACGTAACTTTATTAGGAATCACTTCTTCTGTTAGGATTAAACACACGATTCAATGGCACATTATCATGAGTTTTAGTAACGATTGATGCATCAGTTTCTGGAAATCCATACACGTTTATGTAAACTGACAATTGAGTTGTGTTGTCTAACGAAACTTCCATATTAATTTCTCTGTGGATTTGAAAATTATACCAAAATATTGACGTCCAATCCTTAAATAGAAATTAAATATTATAATTCACTAAATTTACTAAATCAGTTAAATTTAAGTATCTTACCGGATCATAGTGCACTTCAACGCTTGTAACATTGACATTTGGAAAATAAAATGAAACTTTTTTTGTCAACGATTCCTCTGCTAATTCTGTAACAGCGCAAGCACTGAATAGGTACTCGTCATCTTCCCATCGATCTTCTAATACGTATACATCAGCATATGCTAAACTGAATACACCAGTTAATGCAAAAATAATTAATAGTTTCGCACTCATATTTATTTTTCCTTAGTGTTTCTCTTCAATACTGACTTTGTTTTACTTAATTTTCTCTCTTTTATAGTAAAATTATTTTTTTATTATCTAATTTTTAAGTGTATAGATTTTCAAATCAATTATTGTGAAGCTTGGTTCTAATATTTACAGTAGTATTTACATAAACAATAAATAATATCAGTAACTCGTATATCCATTTCGAAATAGTCGATTTGTTTTCTATTATCTTCTTAAAAGTATCAAAACCAAATAAATAATGAACTCATCCTTTCATATTTATTACATTAAAATTTACTATAAAAAATGTATTTATACTTCTTAAGGACTTAATTTTTTATTTAACGAAGAATGATCTGTAAAGAATTACTTTCAAATTCCATTTGATTCTTTTGAAATATTTCATTATGCTAGTAAAAGGGATTAATTCTCCAAATTTCTGTTAGGATTAACCAAACGATAGATTGGCACATTAACAAGAGGTTCTGTAACGTTTGATGTATCAGTTTCTGGAAATCCATACACGTTTATGTAAACTGACAATTGAGTTGTATTGCTATATTCAACTCCCATATTGATACCTCCGTAATATTGAAAGTCGTTCCAAAATATCATGTCCCACTCCTTTAATACAAAAAAAAAACCTTTAATTCACTAATTTTAATAAATTGATTTCAATAAAGTATCTTACTGGATCATAGTGCACTTCAATCATTGTAACATTTACATTTAGAAAATAAAATGTCACTTCTTTTCTAAAGGGTTCTTCTGATAATCCTGTAACATTGCAAGCACTAAATAAGAACTCATCACCTTCCCATCTTTCATTTAAAATGTGTACATTAGCGGATACTGAACTGAATACACTAACTAATGCACAAATGATCAAAAGTTTCGCACTCATATTTATACTTTCTTAGCTTTTCTGTATAATACTGATTTAGTTCTACTTAATTTCTACTCTTTTATACTAAAATTGTTTACTTATCATCTAATTTTCAAGTGTATAGGATTTCTAATCAATTATTGTGCAATTTAATACCAATCGCCACAGTAGCGATATCAGTGATTAGGTTAGGACAGTTTTTAGACAGCGAAGTAATCTCCATTTCGAAATATTCAATTTGTTTTTTATTATCTCGTCACAAGCATCCACTTTTTTAATTGATCTTTGTTCTGCTTTTAATTCAGTAATCCTCCAAAATTTCTTTCGTATTCGATATACGGTAGATCGGCACATTATTAAGTGGTTCCATATCGTTCGTTGTATTTGTTTCTGGGAATCCATACACATTGATATATACCGATAGTTGAGTTGTATTCACCAATCGAACTGTAATATCGATACCTTCTATCATTTGAAAATCATAATAATAAATTAAAGTGAAAACCTAAGACATATGAAACAACAATTGATAAGTAAATTTTCTCTTAAATTAAATGAAATATCTTACTGGATCATAGTGAAGCTCAACACTTGTAACGTTTATATTTGAAAAATTAAATGTGAGTTCATGAAAATTGTATTCATCGGTTAAATCGGTAACATTGCATGCAGTGAATAGAAATTCATCACCATCCCATCTATCATCTAAAATTGACACTCCAGCTGAAGCTGAACTAATTACACTAATTAATGCACAAATTATAAGAAGTTTTCTACTCATATTTATTAGTTGTTTGTTTTTCTTTTTGCTACTGATTTGTTTGTACTTCATTGACTAACTTTTATACTAGAAGTATGTACTTACTATCTCTTAATCATGTGCCGAAATTTCATAATCAATTGTGTTGATTAATTGAATTCCAATATCTGCAGCATTGTATCAAAAGTATGTAATATCGAAGAGTACTTAAGAACCGTTTTATTTATCTGTACTATGAGTTAAACAAATCTCATTGATTAATTCCAGCACGAATCTATATAAAATGAATTTCAATTGAATAATTATTTGCAACTAGAATATATATGATACAAATTCATAGAAGACCTGTAAAGTTTTTCAGTTACATACATACAATGGGACATGATCTAATGGAGCAATTATGTCTCAGTTTTTAAATCATTGGTGGAACTATGCGATAAAGTTAATTGATTATATTTAATTCTTCCTTCAAATGGGCAAGCACCTTTAAGAATTTGTAAAAATTGAGAATCACGTTCAATTGATATGAGCATAACGTGATTAATTTGAGTATAAATGTTCAAATCGTATCGGAAAACAAAAAAGTGTCAAACAATTGTGTTTTTAATTTTAGAACAACAGAGGTATTTTCACTTAAATATAATCATTGAAGTATTACTTCCTATTTTTCCATCCTAATCTAGTGTTCTTTCGCAATAATATTTTATCTTCTTATTCTTTGAATTGAATTGATCGTAATAAATTATTAATAACAAATTCCAAAGATTTTGTGCTACACTTATTAATTTATTTTACAAATTATACATTTGTCTGTATTCATAATTTACAAGATATTTTCTAGATGTTAATTCACCAAAATTCTCTTAGGATTTGCTTGACGATATATCGGTACATCTATGTGTGATTCAATCTCATTTGATGTATCAATTTCTGGGAATCCATACACATTGATATAGACTGACAATTGAGTTGCATTTTCCAAAATAACTCCAATATCGATACCTCCTAAATTTTGGAAATCATACCAATAGATTACACTGTAATCCTAAAATTGTGAAAAAATCAAATATTATACTCTAAATTCACTGATCAATCAAAGTAATTAAAATATCTTACTGGATCATAGTGCACCTCAATACTTGTAACGTTTACGTTTGAATAAATAAATGTAATATCATGACGGTCAGGTTCATTCGTTAAATCCGTAACATTACAAGCAGTGAATAACAGTTCATCACCTTCCCATCGATCTTCTAATACGTATACACCAGCAAATGCTAAACTGAATACACTAATTAATGCACAAATGAACAAAAGTTTCGCAGACATAATTATTCTTTCTTAGTTTTGCTCTTTAATACTGATTTAATTCTATTTGAGTCCCTCTCTTTTATACGAAAATTATTTACTTATTATCTGATAGTCAAGTGTCCAAATTTTCTAATCAATTATTGAGTAATAAGTAATGTGTCAGGAAGTATTGCTCAATAACAAATATTCAGTTGAATTACATTATCCATGATCAACACTATTTTATTATTAGACATTGTGATACAATGAATCTGCATTCGAGAGATTCTAGACGTTAAATCGTATTGAAATATCTTTTAGACAGAATATTCAAGTACAAGTTTTGTTAACAGTGAAATTTCAAAGAACTTAAGTCAGTTTTGATTAATAATCAGAAGAGGATACAATAGAAATCAAGTGAAAAACCATAAAATGAAATTTTATGAACTGACATAAATTGTATCAACATAATCCATTTACCTGACATCCATTCATAGAGAATCAGGTAGCTAATCATTGAATAACAAGAATTTAAATTGAATAGTATTAAATAGTCTTTATATAAGTTTAATCTATCAATCTATTATTATCCCAATCATCCAATTGGATTGAGATAAATTATTTATTAAATGGATTACAATTTACAGTCTGTGTTATTATCATACAACAGAACAATAATTACAAGTTACTACACTGAATTCAATTGCTTATTTTGATAACGTTGCCATGATTATAATGGTACTCATGTTTAATAGTATTCACATCGTTTTCCAAATCTGTTGTTTGAGTACCAATAGTTTCAATGTCTTCAAAACCGAATACATTAAATCGCATTGTAAAATCGTCTACACCTTCATGTGTTATTTCAATATATAGTTTTCCATGGAATTGAAAATCATAATGCCATAGAGATGTCCATCCCTGTAAAAGTAATTACACAATAAAAGCAGAAGTCGCCTGTAATCACCTGTTTAACTTACGGGAACAGCTAAAATATCGATTGCTGAGACATTCATATCACCACGGTCAAACACTAATACTGGATTTCCATTTTCATCGATTATTTTTGAAATTCCACAATCAGTTAATATTAATTCATCTCCTTCCATTCGTTCACCAAGTTGAAATAAACCATGGCAAGTGATTATAACTGACAATAATATTGTACAGAGAAATAACAGTTTACGTTCACTTACAGTCATTTTGCAAAACCAACTGTTTAATGTTATAAATTTGTAACATGTATACACTTAGTTAGGAGTCAAATTTATTATCAATGAATGATGAGGTGATTATAGCCAATAATCTAAAGTGAAATTAAGAGTATCAGTGATTAAAATGAGAAGGACAATACGTCATAATGACGTAGATTATTCATTAAGAATATTAAATTTATTTCATTTCATTTATTCATCGAATACATTAATTCCATGATTTTCGAGTAATTGTATTCATTTTCTTGGCATTGTTATTGATATCAGTACCAGTTCGTTTAGTTGGGAATCCAAAGAAGTTACAGGTGACAGATATTTGAGTTGAATTACCCATACCAACACCAATGGTACTATAATCATCTGTATGGCTAACCCAATGCCATTCCTGCAATTCAAAAGTATATCAATTAATTAAGATTATCAATTTATTTAATTTAAATTTAATTATACCGGATTGATTCTTAATTCAGCGTATGTAATATTCATTCCTGGTTTATTAAATTCAACAAAATGAATTTCACCCAGATCAGTTAATCCAGTTACATCACAATCACTTTCCAAGAATTGATCACCATCTTGTCGTTCACCAATTTCAAATAATTCACAATTGATTTGATTTAAACCAATTACAGATAAGAATGCTACTAGATATAATACCTTAAACATCTTAATCGTAAAATTATTTAATTCGAACTGGAAGCCAAATAATAAATTAATCCATAAAATGGTATACATTCAATATCATAATTATCTAATCAAATAAAAATTCATTATCACGTAATTAGATTAAAACTTATTAGCAATGTTTGTAATTAATGGTATCTTATCAAAGGTAAATGAATGCTCAATCGATGATTAAAATTTTATCAAATTTATTTTTAAATAAATAACTTCTATTGGTTTTATAAGTGTTATAGAAGATGTTCATACATAGAATTTAATAAATAGACGCAATGAGGGTGAATGATTAAATTAAATTTCGATTTATAAATAACATAATGACTAAGGCATATTATCCGTTTCTTCTATATGATTTCTGTCTGGATTATGAATAACAGTTCTCGCCATATATTCCTCATAAGATATCATTGGCATACTGCGTGCTTTATTCTTTAAAAATCCATATACTTCAAGGGTAACATGAACTTGATTTACATTTTCTGTTTCCACATCAATATCCATATAGTAATTCAAGTTGCCATAGCTTACGGAATCCCATGTCTAGAAAAATAAGAGAAAATCAGTTCAAGGACAAGAACAAGTGTCTATCAGTGGCACACTTACTGGTGATATGTCTAACTTGGCATAACTGATAATGATATTTGGATTATAAAAATTAATTTTATGTAACCCTGTTTCTTTGGTCCTGTTTGTAATCCGACAATCACTTAAAATATATTGATCACCTTCACGTCGTGCACCAATATCAAATACTTGTGATGCTGGACCCAATGATGCAACAGTACACAATAGTACTGAAAACACAATAATTACTTTAAAATACATTTTAATACTTTTCACTTTGATTGTTTCTGACAAACTGAACTGAATATTCCCAGAACACACCTTATGTGATAAGAAAATTAATTCTTATCTTATCAGTTAATAAACAATTTAATTACATGATGTTATTGTCTACTATACCATGGTAGTTAGTTCCATGATTCATATTTGTTTGCTATTTAAAAGTAAAAACAATCGCAAAAAAATATGTTTATTTTCGGTTTAAAAACAACTTCCGAATCATAGTAGATTATCTGAATGAAAATACGGTAATAAACAGATTTTGATTACAAAATCAATATTTACCCGTTGGGTAGAATTGGCTACATAAAGACTCTAAATACAAATTCTTTAAGATTAGTTCATCGGAATTTAAAAGATACCAAATGAAAATATAAAAACAATTTGATTGATGGCAAAATTCAAACGAATAACCAGCATGAAATTGAATTCCAATCAAACATCAAATATCGAACATAGAAATTACATCAGTTCATCAACGATTGAATGAAACTTGTGAAGAATTATGGAATCCTTAAGTTTATTTATTGTCTGTAATACCAATACCAATACAAATACATTTGGATTCAATATTAAAATAAATTAAATCAGTGATTAAGTGATAATTTTCCGTTGAGTCATGAATTACATTTGTCGAGTTGGTTAGTGTTACCAGTTACCATACGACTAATCTAATTAAAGTAAATAAAATACAATCATATAATAGTCTAATAGTTGGATGTGAATAACAACGGGTATTTCATTAGAACATTCTACGTTCATTTATGCTCTGTTTTGTTGGCGTAACTAGTAAAATGTATAGACCATCTAAAAATGAACATACACAGTTGGTTATAAATTTAATTAAATAATGCTATAATGTTGATTACCAGATAATAAATTTTCATTAGTATGGTGGTGTTGCTTTTATTTTGACCTCGTGAACGGATATGCATTAAAACACCACAATGTAAAGGTGAAAATTTCTAGGCCACATAATAATGGGTGAAAATTGGGCAATTAAGGGAAGAGGTTGATGGCTTATTCTTATTCAGGTCTACAATTTAAGGTGGCCCGGATGATTTTATTTTTCCTTTACGGTGAAAGTCAATGAAAATGGGAAAGATTTTCTTTCAAAAAAGCTCAGCCCAAAGTGATTTTCTTATTCTTTAAGGCGTTTTATTCTTTTGGTTTATAACATCATCGTTTATTATTTCGTTATTTTCTTTTTTTTTTTTATAATAAAAACGTTTGTAACATGAAATCCCTTTATGATCAGCTTTAAATATTCTAAATGTCGAAAAGTTTTATTCATTTTTTTGGTTCGTTTCTGCCATTGGATAACAATAGACGGCATATTGTCCATTTCATTGTGACGCTCAATGAAAATCCAACAAATATTGATAGAATCTGATATTCACTATCCGCTTATGGTACAATTATCATGGATCAGCACCAAAACAAGAACCCCAAATGTAATTCTCATATTAAATTTCAGATGTTTGATACCATTAAAGTTAGACGATTCTCACATAATGTTTATTATCTTATAAAAACGTTGCCGCCTTACCACCCCACAATTTGAAGAGGATAAACGTGCAGCCAACGGGAACGCCAAAGAATATAAAAAATGAGATTGTTTTGCAGTATTTTTTTCCATTTGACTTACCACTCATGCTTTTTCTTACTTGAAGACAGCGAAATACATAAGGGAAGAAAAAAAAAGAGAGAGAGAAAGAAAACTGTTTTACAAGTACAAATTGTTTAAAACATAATCTGATCATCGCTGAAAATGTTGTTCATCATCCTTGGGTGTAAATTCCTCTATGGCTCTATCTAATTCTCTTTTCAGTATTATATTTGTTGTTTCTTCTTTTTTTTTCACTGAAAATTGTATTTTATTTTCTTCTGCTGTATTGTTTTTATTTAACGATACTAAAAGATGAATCTCAGCATGGCCTTTTCATTGCCATCACAAACAATGAATCCAATATTACTATGAAACCAAAATAAAGTTAAAATAAAGAAATATCATATAAGAATTGTAATGCGAAACATAAATATTCTCTGTGAACCGTTTATCTTTATCACGTCAGTGGCATAACAATAGGAGTGAGCATGAATACTTAATTTCTGTATTTTTAACATCTTGTGTTGTGACGTTTCAACGGTTCACCATTCAATCCATGTGTTTTGTAGTTAGGGGCTGAGTGGTGAAACACATTCTGTTGTGCGATTGTGAATATACTAACCCCCCTTAAAGGAAACACTAAAGGCAAAAGAAACCAAAAGAGACACAGAGAAGAAAAAAAAAATGAAAAGTTTTCCATCAATCTGGCGAACGCCTTCCCATCAAAATAACCACAAAACTGTTTAAAATACTTTCGTAGACAACCCTCAATGTATTTTATTCACAATTGAGGGGAAAAACTTCGGCTTTTCCATACATTTGAGTGGACACGAAAATCACGTTTCTCCACTGATGTTACTAAATTTCCATACAAATGTTATCGCAAAACTTCTTCGGCTAATAAGGTAAAGTATTTTACCACAACAGAACCATCCGACGATACACGATATAAATCTATTCGTCATATAAACCTTGAAGCTCACATAGGCTGAAGCGTAGCTTTTCCCCTCAATTGGGAATAAAATGTTGACTTATAGCAGCCAAGTATAGCTTCATTTCGTGGTTAACCTCAACTCGCTAAAGCTCGTTGAAGTTATCCCCACTCAATGCAGCTACCCTTACATTGGCCGCTATAAGTAATATACTATTATTACGGACGCAACGAAAATGAAAAGAAGTTCGCACAAAACTGTTGAAAAAAAAAGTTCTGATGAAAGAATGGAAAATCTAGAATTTGGTTTCTCTGTAATGACAAAATAGAGGAAACAAACACAAGCAACTGTACCAAGAATGAGAATACCTTTCACTTACTAATATGATGGAGCTGTGGTGTGAGGTGGGGATGTGATTCGTTGAGAGAACAAGAACAAATATCGGATCTTTAGTAGAGCTTTTTGGTCATTCTCCCATTAAAATGTCATGAACTTTATAGCTCCCTTTATTGTATTCTATGGGCTACAATTTACTGTCTCACATTTATCGGGATTATGAAACCGTAACGAATTATCAAATACGGGTTGGCCTAAAACTTATCAAATTAAAAAGGTGAATTTTGAACAGTTTTTTTGTTTGTTATGTTCCACGGTTATCATGAAACTGTAGAAGATAAAGAATAAATTTTCATACTAAGGAAACAAACAATTGTTCCATTATTAGATTCTTTGTGAATTCTTTATGCCACTCATTGTTTTGTTGTTTGGCCATTTTCCTCAATTCAAAAAATAGACAAAACAGTTTATTGAGATCATCACTGATTCTCAATACAGTTGATGCCGGTAGTACCCAAAATAATGGAATAAAAAAGTAAAAAATCTTTTTAAACACCCACTGCACTTAGGCCTTTATGAAAAACTCCACATCCACTCATTTCAATTCAGTTCAAAATGAATGAAATGAAGAAGAAACGAAATTTTTTTATTTTGTTTTGTTTTGATTTCATATTTTATTACCTTCCGGCTATTTATTTCATTAAATAATAATTTCAGTTTCAGTAATAACCCAAGAGCATTCAATTGAAATTTAAATTTTCATCATGTACAGTAAAGCGACAGTAAAGAGAGAAAAAATACATTAAACTTTTTTCATAATTCGTTACTTCTACATATTTTAAATATCAAACGGTTTTTGTTACATAAATAAGTTCAGTTAATTTATTTCAAATATTTTGTATTTATAGCATTAAGTAGAACAAGTCCTACTGATCCACGAAAACTAAATGTACGTGGGATGTAACAATTTTTGTATTAGAAAAAAGGACGAAATGTTGACCAATGTCTAATGCATCATCAGTGAAAATGAAATTGATATTAAAATGATATAATAGACTGTTTCTGTTTCATTTCAATTAAAGTGAATTAATTACAGTCTGGTATTAACTTCATTCAAACAAATGTTTAAACCTAGAAGACGGAATCCATAAAATTTTATCTGAAAATATACAAATGTTTAATTAAGGTATCACCTCTAAAGTTCATCATGTTGATATTCATAAAATATTTCTATATTTATATGAAAATTAATTTTCCATAGCCAAATGGTAACAGTGTACCTTTGTGTGTGTATTTAATTGACAAGGTAAAAAGAAAAACGAAAACTTTGGCTAACACAAATCTGTTTAGTTCTAAATGATATTTGAGTTAGGAATCCACCATGTATGGATATATCAGCTCAGTACGTGTTAAATTCAATAGTGTGTCCAACATTAAATATCGTCTGCGTTAGCCTTGGCTGGCATAATGTGGTGGCATATGATTTGTCATTTTGAAATTGAGAATATTTTTCCATCCGTTAGGCTCCACACATTCCAAACAAAACTGTGATAGTACAACCTAAATACCGATAGAATCGTTATGAGTTACGTGATCCATACCATTTGGTTTTCCAGTTGCCAACCACTTCATTTCACTTTAATTCCCTTTGGTGTGTAGTTAATTATGATAAATCGTCTCATTATTTCCTGAGGCCAAAAATTACTTTGAATGCAATAAATGATGATGATGCTATCCAGACTCTGAGTATCATAGAAGAAATACACTGTTGAAACATTACAGTGTAAAGACAAACAGCAAAAAAAAATGAACAGAAAATATACGAAACCATCATTGAATGATATCCTGAAAATGTCATATGAAATTATGGTGGCAACCAAGAAGCTTCAATTTAATTGGTATGATACCAAAGGACCATATCATATTTTATTAACAGAAATATCTTTGGCAAATTACTTTATCCAGTCGAATACACTGTACACTAATTTAAAATGATATAAATTATTGCTATTATTATTAATATGGTGACAACAGGACAATTTTCTTTAAGATTGGAATAAATTAACTTTAAGGAACACGATACAATATTTTTGGTTATTTTCATCTATGTAAATACTCGCCTATAGTTCATAATGTTATGCTCCCAGGCCAATCATGCATTTCCTCTTCAGCTTTAATTAAATATGACATTAAAATTCATGGCATTGCTGTCACGTAGTATGGTAGCGGATAAATTATTTTTAAGAAAAGAAGAAGAGAAGTTAATTCAATATTTATTTTTAAAATTGGGCGAAAATTAAATCCCAAGTGATTTTTCTTAATAAAATTTTCTTCTATTTTTTTGCATTTGTAAAAGGTTACTGTTATTTAACAAACATTTATATTTCTGTAATCAAAATAAGATTGGAATTAAATCAATCTCTGGTATTCTATTCCTCTAATCTATTTGATTTCATTTTCAATTAGACTCATTCACTGATGAACCTTTCAATGTTTCTACTGTTGTTAATTAAACACAAAATATTTGTGGAGGGCCAAACAGAAACAGAATAGAAAGGTTGAACGTCATACCATTACAAATTATTTGGAAAGTCTCTAGCTGCCAAGTCACATAATCCAATAGTATCCAAGACATCTTAATACAGAGTTGATGATAGCGAAAGAATGAAAAAAAAAATAAAAGAAGTGAAACACAAACAAAGTACAAAGAAACCGAATAATAATCATAAATAATTCATATAAAACTGTGAACCAGTCAAGGACTTTGACTCAATGGCGTTAAATAAAGTAAAAATGAAGTCAAGAAAAAAAAAACAGAATTTGAATGTCAAAGACATGCCAACATCAAGTCCTTGACTTCAACTCAAGAGAGAATACATCAGTTAAATAACTTTCATTATGACGTTGACTGTAGAGCTGAATTCAATCGTCCTGATAAATTAAATTTCCATCAACAAAGAAAAACAAATAAAACCTGAAGAAAATACATGGAAAACAGTGGAGTTTATAACACAGAAAATTAGTAATCATCATAATAATACTGAGGGTATTTTTCGTATCCATCAACTAAAGACCAACCTGTGGCAGTTAACGAGTTGTACCGTTTTTAATTCACTTAAGTCAAGAAAATATTGAGTTGCGAATGAATAACTTTTCTTCTTTTTCACGTTCGTTTTTCTTGTGAATCTGTGGCGCTATAAGAGTATATTAGAGGAAACATTCAACGGTTTAATTTGTACAATCATATTACGGTGTTGTATCAATATTCCATTTAATTTAATTTGAAAAACATAAAAAGGAAAACTGATATTCGATAACTATTCGTTGACTAAAAAATAGGAAATTCTTATCACGTTCAAATCAGGAAATTGTATCATTTACCAATTCGGAATTGATTTCATCAGTTTTATGCAACGTACATACATAACGATATTATAGAATGGTTTCATATGTTCAACAATTCCTATCATTCAAATACGAATCCATATAGAATTTTTCTATGTTTTACTAACTAGTTTTTACCTAACCACCCGAGCCAGTATGTGGACCATTGACTGTATGGTAACAAAGTGAGAGTTGTTGAGACCTTTTGGACATGAGCATGAAAAGATTATACTTTATTCTAGAGTTCGTGTTATTTTATTTTCCATCATCTATTCAGCCTCCTCTATACTCTCTACTCTCTACCATATAATAAATGAGATTCAATGGAATTGAAATTGATTTTATCCATTGAAATTGAGCCTGTAAATGTACAATCAATCTGATTTACTCGTCCAAATGGTTTTTTATCCATATCGACTGGGTATCGTTCTCGATTTCTATGTTCATCTTGGTTACGGCTTAAAGAGAGCGATCTAAAATGTTCGTGATTCATATGGAGTCATATAAATTGAAATCATCTAGCCAGAAACAGGAAGAACCTTCAATGGAATGAGGCCAACAAATAAATTTAGTTCTGATGTTTTTCTTCATTCATGGTATATTTGAAATGTAATTCAGTTTTCAACTTATTTTCTTTATTTGCGTAAAAAGTATATTTTTCTTTAAGTTTTGTACCAAATAAATTCCTCTAAGTCAAGGATGAGAAAATAAAAACGGTATAATCGTTTAAATTCTTTTAACAATTTATTCTTGGTTGTTTCTTAACAAGATCTTATGGTTGAAACCATGATCCACTTGACATATCACCGTTTCAGTTTTCAATAGATTTCCTGTTAGAATTTTAGTTTAGTTTTTGGGGTTTATTTTCTCTCTCTCTGTCTCTCTCTGTCTCTCTCTGTTTGTCTATTTACTAAAAGCTAAGAAATGTAACAGGAAAATATTGTGAAGGCGTTTTACGGTAGAAAATGAACTGAAAAGACCCTTAAATAAAATATTCAATGAATAGGATATCGGTTTTCCCATCCATTTATATTTATTAATGCATCCTAAAAGCAAAACGGTCGATTAAATAATACCACTTAACAACTTTGTACAATCAATTTTACATTTAAATTTTTTATTCCTTCGAAAATTTCTTCTTTTTTTCTCATTCGATTGGTTCAAGTTACTTTTTTTCTGTTTTTGCTACATAAAAGTTCATAATTTATGTATAACGGGACATCGAACTTAAAACAGATTTATGTCACTTTTAATTAACCGATTTCAATCTAAATGGTCCATATTGAAACATTGATTTTATTACTTCTTTTTTTTTCTGTAACTTATTCTCGTACACTTCAGATTTATATATTTCCTAAACGTTAATAATTGGAACATTTTGTCGTTTGAATTAAAAAGAAAAATTGAATTTTCATTAAAACTCTTTTCGTATGGAATTACGGAAATAATAATCGTTATGCCTCTGTAGTCACCTCTCTTCCTTGTGCTATTGTATCACTTAAAGAATAGAATTGAAACACTTAAATTGAATTTTCATTTCACATTCAATATGCTATTAACATCATTGCTAAATTGAACTAAATATTAAATATTCCTTTTTCTTTTGTACAGTTTATTCAATATTTCATTGATAGTTAAATATTAATGGATATCTTAACCGAAACTTCTTATCACGTAATTAAGATTTTATTTTTATAAAATTTTCATTATGAATAAATTAATTTTCACTATGTAATCCACCATCACGAATGACACCAGCTTCATTCAAATTGTCTCTTTAGTATTCATATTGAATTAATATCGATATTATTCATTTAATCTTATTTATATTTACACGTGTTTTCCAATCACATTTAATATAGCCCATTTTGAATTAATTTCTATCAACAGAAACCGTCATCTTAAAACCATAAAATCAACTTACACTCATATTAACAATTTTTTCTTTGCTTTATTGGTTGTACCAATTACTGTAATAACAAATCATTATACCATTAAAATGGTTATATCTCACTGAACTGAATTTTCTGTTTTTGTGAATACTAAACAACACACGCACATTCATACAGTTCCTTTTACACCCACATCACTTGATCCACGTACAGCATAAATATTAAATATTTGTTCCGCATATTACCATTAAACCAACACTGAATTTTATCAATTTTATTTTTTCCTGTTTTTTTGTTTCGAATTCACACAATTATATCCAACGGTTCAATAAATCGAATGAAATTCCCATTAAAATCATCAACATCCAATTAATTCTAATCAATTGTGAATCATTGGCGCATTTTTCACCTGAAATCAACCATATCAAGAGATAAAAAAGAAAAGAAAACAAACAAATAAAAAGTGAATTCATTAATTATTCTGAAACAATTTATTCATCAATTATTTTTTATGAATCTTTGTTATTTGATTCAAAATTAAATGAAATAGAATAAAATAAAAATAAAATCTGGGCATCAAAGGTGTTAACCTGCCTCCCATTAAACCGCCTACCAAATGGTAAATAGCAACATACACACAACAAAAAGAAATTACCAAATAAAACATAACAAAATTGTTTAACATACCGTAAAAAAGTTGTTCCTTTCGTTTCGTATAATTTGTTCCCGGTATTGTTAGTACACAGTTGATATCAATTGGTGTTGTATTTGCTAAGTGACTTGGCATTTTACCACTTATTTGATTTGTATAGAGACCTTTTACGTCCAAGAATGAACGATCCTCCTTAACAGGTAACTCGGTATCACCGTATCTAAATGATTGGATAAATATCATCTCTCCCCATTCCACCACAATGAATCCATTTGATTATTAACCCCCAAGTTGAATCGATTGGAGCAAGCGATAGAGATAGAAAGAGATAGATAGTGAAAACAATTAGTTCTGTTGTTAATCAATTTTAATATCGGTTTTAAAGCATTTTATCATTAAATTTAGGGTGGCTGATTGATATTTACGATAAAATAATTTTCGGTGGTGGATAAATTTCATGAACGCCGCATACAAAATTCACCGTATCCTTCGTTTCATGAGTATGATAAAGTTCGAATCATGATTCCGGAACTTTTATATTGTTGTTGTTATTGTTGTTGTTTTATTCCCATTCAATGGTTAAATTAATGGATCAAATTAAGCAGTATCATCATAATCCCCAAATAACCCCACCACCCGAGAGTATCATGCCAATGATGATTGACGATGAATTACGATTATTTTTGTCATCATCCAATGAATTTTATGTAATAATAACACACAAGAAAATAGGAACAATAAAGGTAAAATTTGATTATAATTAAAAGAGGTAAGAAAATAAATAAAATCCGTTTTCTATACCTATAACTTGCATATGAAGTGTTTTTCGATCCGATGATTCGTACGTTTGTACAGAACACGTATAATCACCCGTCATATTCATTAATGGTTTTGTTATCGCTAGCGCACGATATCGATGCAGATCACTGTTAACTGCCTCATAAGATGTATCCACTCGTTTCTTTAAAGGACCCTAAAATGAAATTATTTGGTTTTCTTTTTATTTTAATTCCATTGTGAATTACCTTGCCAACCTTGTTAAGATGCTATAATCCGTTATGGTTTTGTGGGGTTGGGCGAAAGGTAAAATTATTCACTTACCAATGAATGGGGCTTATGATTATGAATCCATTGATACACGAGCTGATCATTTAATAACCATTTTAAAACAAAACCCGTCTCATTTGACATGATATCATATTCACAATCCAATATTAAAGGTTTTGTTGGTTTTGAATTTAATGATTTTAATGTGTAACTTGATGGCACTTTAAGGTTGGTAATACGTACAGCATCAATCACTGGACCACCCCACACACACACAAATACACAAATATGGACAGAATTAAATTGAAATATTTATATTACATTAAATGAAATAAATTTGAATTTATATGTAATACTATGTAACCAATTATAATGAATCAGTTTCAAATGATAGTATAAGGGTAGATAATTTCAATAAATTAATATTTGATGGTTTACAACGTTTTGATTACCTGTTGCTCCGATAAAAGCAAAAATCCAAATTATTCCTTTGTACATATTTGAGTTTCGTTTAAAATTACAAATTTATATTTGAATGGTTTTCCGTGTACAACTTTCGTCTTATTTGGGTTTAAATTCCAACTAAAGGAATTTGGTTATCTTTTCTTGTATTTTCTTTTATGTTATAAAATCCACTTTAATGTAAATTGTTGGCTATAAAACACAGCTGAGATTCTATAACGGACAAAATCTACACGTCTTAATATCACTTTTATTAAACTTTACAGAACTGTTAAATATACCATCGAGTATTATAAAGATTTAGGTCTGGTTTGAACAACGTACTTTGCGGTAATGAAACTGTAACATGTTATCAAATTAAAGTGATATCAATGGGATTGCGTTTTCGAAAATTTCCCCATTCGATTGAGGACGGAAAATCGTTTTCGTACCGTTCGTGACTGAGCTATTAAGGGGAAATGGAATTTTCTTTTCGCTGGCTAACAAATATTCAAACTGAAATGAATTGTTTTGCAAGTGGTACTGTGTTCAGAAAAGAAATGGAATAAATAATCCTCACTTGTTCAGATACTGTGGTCTTGTTACCAGCAAGACTAATAACGGAATTCCATCCAGTGTTGCTATAAAAGAATAAATTTATTTGTTGTATCACTTGAAATGGTTCTTGAGATTCTTAATTTTATTTTATTCCAATTATTCATCGGTATTAAAAATCTAACGGTTGAAACTAAACGCACGTGTTGGATGGTGAAGAAGAAGAAGATAAACTGTTATCATTGTTGTGCTGTATTTCAAATAGATGTCTGATTTGTTTAAGGAATAATTTCGTAATTTTCCACCAGTCAAATAATAAAAGGTTTACTAGCAAAGATTCCATCGGAAATACCAGTTCGAAGTAATTTTAAATTTGCTCAAGAAGAAACCACAGCAGGACTGTTAACTAGTAGTAATCCTGTTATGCTCGTCCAACTGTCCGATCAATCAGAGATACGTTTATGAGAAGTATTATAATAAGACAGATCAAAGATGATTTAATGAAAAATTTTAAACAATAATGTAATAAATAGAAAGTTATTTCCATCCACTTAATTTACGTCACTGACAACATCAACCACCTTATACACTAAATCTCTTCTTTTTAACTGCATATTGAAACTATAAAACAAAATGAGCAATAAAATTATTCACTTAAGATATCAAACGAATTACGCAAAATCGACTTGGTTCTATACAATCAATTTGATTGAATATGAAAAACATGTGTGTTTCCGTTACAAATCCATTGGAAATTAAATAAGAATAATACGAGATGTTCCTTTAAACAATTTAGATAAATTCAAATCGAAACGATATGTTTTAACAAAACACCGAGATTTACATTAAAAATAACCCATCGAGTCGATGATTGTTTTTATAAAATTTCGTATAAAATCACTAGATTATTTTTAGATGAATGTACCATTTCATTTATGTTTTCACCGTATGTGCGTGTTTGAATCTGATCAATACCTAAAAGTGGTTTAATTCTGTCTTATTTAGTTTTACATTTAAGTTACATTTGAATGGATCAATACCAATTGCATTGTGAATCTAATGAGTGAATTCAGTAGGGAACTTAGTATTTCTGGTTAATATTAACGATAAGGGATTGTTGAGTGAATGTTAGTGGATCCAAATCGTAAAGTTGAAGTGAAGAATCATGACACAAACAGTTACGATTGGTGGCAGTATTGACTCCGATATGGACGATCCGTTGGCTGCGTTTCGATGTAAATTCTGTTCAGTACTGGCTGATGATGTTGATGTTGTTTTTATGTGTACCTCAGAGCATTTTGTGTGTTTACAATGCAGTACAAGGAACCGATACTTTTGCACGGTATGTGGCATATAAGGAATTACATAGCGTGTTGAATCGGACCAAATGAACTTTAAAAAGATGTTGAAATCATTTTATTAGACTCTGATTCATTTTTAGTGCAAGAAAGTGCTTATCAAACAGAAGACGAATCCGCTGATAGATAAATTGAAGGCAACAAAATTAAAATTAGAAAGAGCGTCTGACTCGTCGGCGATTATGGATATTCCAACGGGAAGTAAGTGCATTGGAGATTACCTCGGGATGTGGAGGTGAGTCATCCAGTTAGATTACTGTACAATGGAAGTGATAATCAATTGATTTTAGTTGTGATTGGACCGGAGAATACAGCGATTTTGAGGATCACTTGAAAACGGCGCACCAAATCATTGGTGATCATTTTACGTACTTTCAGAACGCTTCTGTACCATTCGATTCCAATATTGTAGAACCAAATAGAACAATTACAATGATTAGTGCATTCAGTAAGAAGTTTATATTTTATTATCATCCGTGTAAAGAGAAACAAATCGTTTTCTTTGGCATATTCCTAATTGGGCCAGACGAAATGGCCAAGCAATACTTATACAATTTTGAAGTGACGGCACCAAGTGAAAAGCATCGCAAAGTGTGTGAATTCGTTATTGCATTAAAATGAGAAATATATTATGGTGATATATTAATATGAACTTGTTTGTAGGTAAAATTCATTGATTACTGTTATGGTGTGGGCGATGGTTTGCGTAAACTAGAGGAAGATGAGAAGTGTGTGGTGATGACTTATAAAACTGTTGAGAATCATTCTGCGGATAATAGGCTACATTTCCGTTTTGTAATCAAGAGTATCGAGGAGGAGGAGAAGTTGATGCAAAAGATTGCAGCCCTAAATAAGACCACCAGTTCCGATAGAATTAAGAAATAATTTTCCGGTTACGTTATGTAAATTCACGAATAAATGATAAAATAATTTATTATTGCAAAGTATTATTCATCTTATTCGGGACAATAACTTTAAGTTTTGTAACAGTAGTTATAATATGTTGCATGGAATTTAATATCATTCGTCCAATTTAATAATTTGATACTTAAGCTATAAACGGTACACAATATGCTACGATATAGAATATGCTCGGTAGATGGCTCTTTGTCAAAATAAAATTCCTGTAAAAGTGTAAAGTAGAGAATATTCATGTAACTCTCCAAAAACACATACCCATTCAATTTTTATACGCACACATTCAAAAAAAGCTTCTTTATTAAACACATATTTCTCTCCGCTGAGACGAGAAAGTTTGATACTCAAAAAAATTAATAATTTAATTTACATCTCATTGATTCGAAATAAATCTCATGTAAGAATAGTTTCTCAGAGTTTAGTAGTTCATCTTGCGATTTGAATAACTTAAATTGGTGGTTCGTCTTATTTCAGTCTCAATTCGTGGATCTCAAAAGACTTCAGACACTTTGTTTGGAGCCAATATACGAGTTGTAATAAAACTGACTGAATGAAGTGAATGGCAACAAAATTGTGTTCGTCTGCTCAAACTGTCTTTTTCCACTGAAATTAATAATTAAAACCGATTTTAATCGACATGGGTAAGTTTATTGATTACTACTGCTATCTTATCAGGTGGAACCTAAACGGTGTGAGTAGAGAATCGAGCTGATAAATCCTTATCTGAAACGTTTGAAAGCCTTCCGCCGTGTTCCGAGATTAAGGTGGGGCCCATTGTATCAGTGCCTAATTAGACCACTTGTTGGAAACGTAAGACGATTGCATTCAAAAGTGTCTCACAATTTATGTGTTTTTAAAGTCAAGTGTTTTGAAGAACACTCGATTCCTTTCGTTTGTGCTACCACTAAAGAGTAATATGGTTCGCATTCTTTTGTTTGCCGAGAAACGAAATTAAGAATACTTTATGTAATTGAAAAGTACAGTGCCACAGGAAAACACTAACTGCTGATGTACCGTAATTCAGCTAACAAACGACAGTTTGATGTGTTTTTGATTGAATAAAGCATAAAGTCAAGTTAATTAACATCAGTGAATCACGCGAAAGTGTATCTGTATTGGCGTAGATTTCTTGTGGAATTCAGTTAATCACCTACTGGTATTCGCTTATAAAAGAGTTCTTGGATTCTCAATAATTCGATTGATCATCAGAGTTACACATTAATATCTTATCAGTGCTGTAATGGTGTTCACAATCACCTTATCTATTATATGATAAGTTGCCAAATAGTGTTGTGTACCTGAAATATTTCAACAGAATCATAAAATCAAGTGGAAATCGTGTGATTCATTTAAGACAGAGTGAATTGTCAGTATTAATAAAATGGCTAATAATAATCGTGAAAGGATACAAGATCCCCGTGAAATGATCATGTTGGAAACTAATTTCGATGACGATGGCACTGAAACGAGGGCATATAATAATCTGCTGCCAAAGAATCAGAGAGTGCATCCAAGCAGATCAAATTTATCGCTAGACAGATTTTCAGAGAGTTCTCTACACAACACCAGTCGCCGAGGTTCCATATAACTTTTAAACTTTTCGAAACTTTTATTGGAGATGGTTTTAATTGTATCAATTAATTGGATTAATTTTGCTTTTAGGTGATTGTTGTAAATCATGTATGTCACGCATTCCATATGCGACACTAATTGCCACAGTAATGTGTCTATTGGGTGTTGGCGTATTCTGTGGCACAATGTATCGTGGAGCATCATTGAGCATTATTATGTTTGATCAAGTGTTCCATCATCGACTCTTTTGGTGAGTTGCAAAACGAACTGAATCATTTTACCGAATGATTTATGAAATGGTCATTCATGAAATGGTATTTTCATGGTTTATTATTGTAGGATTGAAGCTGTCCAACTGGTATTCGTTATAATCGGTGCTTCTATGGCAGCATTAAGTTTTATGATTTTATTTGTTGGCTGCTTGGCCACGGGTGCAACTCGTTACAAAGTGTATCGGGCATGGCGGTCTCGGGTCGGTGGTCGAATTACATGTGCTGTATTTATGGCAATCACTTACATTCTGAATTTAGTTTGGGTGATTATGTTTGCATTCCTCATTATTGTTACATTCGTTTATACCATATTCTGGCACATGTGTTCCGATCCAAATGTAGAAACGCATAGAAATTGTATTGATTTAACACAATTCCGTGAGTGTTGCTATAATTAACATATGTCACAATATGTTATCAAAATGACTTGTTGAAATTTTTAGATTTCCTGTTCCCAGCCGATACTCGTCAGGAACACATGAAGGTGTGCGAAAGATTCCAAGTGAAGGCATTTTGTAAAGATGCTGTAGAGAAAGCAGAAGTTATGTTCATTCTAGCTACTGCCTCATGTTTGCTGATCATTCTCAGTCTGGTACATTATTTGATGTGCTTGTCTGCTAATTACGCACACATTCGTGATCACGAGAAATTCCAAGAATTACAAGAGATGCAGAATTTGAACGAGATGGACTATAGCGCTACTTCGAAAGATCGTTTCTAGGGAACGGTGAAATATTCCCTGGCCCGTACTGAATTCTAATGGGTTGGACCATTAGACTGGGGAATATTTCCAAAATGAAACGTAGTTCTTAGTTCAGATATCGAAATCCGTCCATAATTACTTGAAAATAAGTAAGATATAAAATGTAATTGTATTAGGCAGCAGCCAGGAGTTGGCCAAATCTATATTATTTGTGGAGAAGGAATGAAGGTGAAGAAGTTCAATATTTATACGTACTCCTGAATGTGAATGTGACAGTACATTAGAAGCAGCAAACATGACGATGGCGTCAGATTATTATTAACTTTATTAGGCATTAGATGAATAGAAGATTTACAAATTAATATAACAGAGATTTCGTCAAGCAATCCCACTGAAGTAGAACATTAAATTCAACATTCCATATAATCGAGTAATTGGTTAAGAAACGATAATAAATATAAGTGAGACTTAGGTAAGTAAGCTAAATATTCAGATCTTTTTATGTATTTGAATGATAGACTTAAGATTATTATATACGAACACATTGTGCTCAACATTCTATTTATCCAAATTTAAGTATTCATTTTAACAAAAACATATTATGTCCATTTAATTCAATCATTTTTGGCTTAATTATACTGTAAATAATACGGCATCTTATAATAAGTAATAAGAACTTTACAATAATATAACATTAATGAATGACATTAATAAACGTATAAATAAAGAATGTTCATGTACAAGTTTCTTCTTCAATGGCAATTTCCTCGCTTCTACTTTCTGTCTGTTCAGAATTATCCTCTTGAAACTCAGCCCAAGGATCTTCGAGCATTGACGGATGAAAGTATGCGGAGATGTCTATATTCTTATCTATATTTCGGTTTGCCTAAAAGATCGTATTCGTTAAGTTACATTGATTTAAAGAGCATGAATAATTAGTTGAATTTATTACATTATGATTCTGTCGGCGACCTTCTCCTCTGTGTTGATTATGGTCTCCTTGATTTCTGTTCTGCCATCGATTATTGTGATTGTTACCACGAAAGTTGCCACGGTTAAATCCGCGTCCTCTATTCTGGAATCCGTCACGTCTGTATCCGAAGCCCTGTCTGTTGTTTTGGTAAAACGGCCGGCCATCAGACCCAAAGGGTTCCTGAACCGGATTTCTATAGAACGGCGGGATGGTATTCTCACTCTCACTTGGCTTGTTGTCCACAACAAACTGGTCACTGCCTTCACTCATTCTAATGGCTTTGTGTGATTGAACTAAACTATTCGCAAATTGCAAGAAATTTAACTGTTTATCAACACACCAGACTTGTTTACGCGTATGGCTGTTGCTTATCAACTGTCATTCGGACATGTCAAAACAAAAACAAATCTATTATTTTTTGAGAGCCGATTATTTTTTTGAAAACTAAAATTTCTGTGAATAGGCACAATTGATAACAGTGATAACTCTCTGCTTTTTCATTTGAATTCGACAATATTTGATAGTTCACAAAGTGAATAAGGTGAAACCACATTGACACGTACACAGTACATGAGGCGTAAATATGTTGGGCACGGCTGGTGGACATGGTGAACCGAATCCAAATGCATCTTGGCTGGATTCAAAGGGCATTTGGTTGACGTACGCATTAGTAATCTTAGGGACACATTTGATTCTACTCTCGATTCCGTTTGTTACAATTTCATTGGCCTGGACGATAACAAATCTTCTGCACAATGCGGTAAGCGGTTCAAACTGGTTTCATAAATTTATGCAAATTAGATGACGATGCAATCTCATTTCAGGCCCACTTATATTTTCTGCATTCCATAAAGGGAGCTCCTTGGATGAGTATCGATACGGGTAACAGTCGACGTCTCACCCACTGGGAGCAGATTAATAACGGCGAACAAATGACGTCAACCAGACGATTTTTAACCGCAGCTCCAGTGGTTCTGTATGCATTTAAAACCACTTAAAGATTAAAGAATTTTAATTTTGTTTATATACACTTCCAGGTTTCTGTTAACTAGCTTGTACACAAGGAACGATATTAATCATTTCATATTGAATTTCATATCGTTATTCGTTGTGTTATTGCCGAAATTACCCCAATTCCATGGAGTCCGTTTGTTTGGGATCAACAAGTACTGAAATACTCTAAGACGACGGTAATGATAATTGATAAGGTTTTATAGGATTCTCTAAATTTAATTGACCCATCCTCACTGGACAGTGTGGCTAATGGTTGTGTTTGGCTGTTTCGTATGAAATGTAAAGTAAAGGACTTCATATGATTGCAATTGAATAGATATTGAAAGTATAATTTAAAGATATGAATAATTGTATAAAAATAAAGGTTATTTTTATTATGTGTTACGTGACCTTGCGATACTTTACTAAACATAATTGTATTGAAGGTAATTATCACATAAACGAGAGTAATTGAACCGATTACGATTATGCTTATCATTTGTAGAATTCGAATTTCAAAATTGCCGCCAACCGGCTTCCATATCTTCTGTCTCTTTCTATCTGCTCATTCCAATATGGCGGCGGTCTGCGGAAAGTGTTGAGACTCGGAATCCTTAAATTTAAATTGTTTGTTTCATCGGTTATTTGAGCGTAATTAACTGCAGTTGTTGTATAATTCGCATAATAGCAACGCAATATAATGGAATCAAATGAAGTTACTTCGTCAACTAATGAAGAAATTGCGGATGAGATTCCGAATGAAGTGGACACCATCTGCTACCAGTCTCCTGAATTTTTACAGAAAAAATTATACTTCTTGTTGGATCATTTGAAAACTATGCATGGTGCATTGCCCAGGTAAGTGATCATATCAAATAACTGATATTGTGATTGGATTTGATTTCTTGAAATTAACAAGTTCTTGTTTACAATTTTTAGTAAATTCCAAGTGCGAATTCCATATGATTTGCTTACTTCATTGGCAAACTCATTGTTGAATGATACCATCTTTGAGATTGTAAAAGGACTGATGGAGATTCAGAATGTTACGGAGGAACACCTGTTTCAGTTGCGGCAACAAGTAGATAAAGAGATTCAAGGTAAATTTTTCCCGGCTCACTCTTCCCGCTCAATTCAGCAAAGACACAATTGACTTACGCCGACAGTTAGGCAATTTTTTTTTTCAGTTTCGGTAATTTAACTAATGTGTGTTATTGTTATTTGTTTGTTTCAGTTGAAATCGAAGAGTGGAAAACAAAAATCAAAGATCCTGAAGAATTGAATAATATTTTAGAGCTCATGAAAGTGAAGCACAGTAAGAGACTGAGAGAAACTGATATGAAAATTGTGCTACACTTGGATGAGAAAACAAAGGATCAACAGACCACATTAGAATCAGCTGGAGTACCAGGATTTTATGTAACTGATAATCCACAGGAGATTCGAATCCAAATGTACCTGTTAGAATTCATACTGCGTCTGAGTGAAATTAAATTTGAAACATAATATTTACGGTGAGTAAAAATAACAATTTATTAGATTTACTTATTCTAAATGTTTGATCAATATCAATTATTTGATCCTGGTCATTAAGAGTAGAAATAAAATGAATTAATAACAATTGGAATTATAAAATCGATAAAAATATGAAATGAAATTACAAACAAATAACACTGTAGCGTCTAAAACTAAAATACGATAATTCAAATGGAAATCTTAAGGAACTAAACCGCTTAAACCATATTATTATCAACAGAAGAGGCCAGCACCCTCATTTTCCTTAACGTAATGTTGCACATATTCTTGTTGTGATGGCGTCAATCCAAATTTATCAACCTCCTTGAGGTATTGTGTAACACCACCAACACCAGCTACATAACCATTTAATTTGGCCGCCACAAATGATGTCTGAAGTAATTCTGTGTTCAATCCTAAAGCCGCACACAAGTCCTTGTGTTGTTGTAGCCGATATTTTTGATGATAACTGTATAATGGACATAGGAAAAAGAACATAAATTAAGTAAAAATGTCTACTCATTATATTCATTCATCAGTATCATAATGATAGTGACGATACTATAATAGAGACAATATTTAATATAATGCCCATCATATGGAATGTGACCTAGAGCGTAATACTTAAATAATAAACGAAAAATGCATTTTATTAGGAATGAAATTGCGCCCGATTGAGATATTTGTTGCGATGCTATTTAAATGAATACTTTGTATTCCCAATGCGTCTACGTAATAAGTAAATTCGATAACTCGTCTTGGAAGACATTGACTGTAAATAGGGTCTGAAATCTGACGTAATTTTTTATTCTGCTCGTCAGTTAACTGATGAACAAGTAAATGCTGTCTATGTAGTTTTATTAAGTGGAATAGCCCAACATTCAGTTCGCGTATTGTGTATTAGATCACGCGATCTTGGATCGAAAAGTATTTAATATTAATCCGATCGAAATGTTTTATTCAAATTTATTTTCTAAGGCTGATTTAGGATGGAAATCCTTTTCAGAATTGGATCATAGTTACGGTTCTGTAATCAGCTAATTGTCTAGTTTGAAATGGTATTTAAAGAATTCCATTATCCTTAAAGGATCAGAAACTAGGATTCTAGTGTAAGGATTTTTAATTTTTTTTGCGAATTTGATACGTCACAATTAATAGAATCGAATGGTAAAGGAATTATTCGAAAAGGACAAGTCAAAGGACGTGAAATAATTTATTAAAATTCATTTTAAATGACTTTGTATTACTCGATTGTAAACACGCGGCATTTATTACTATAAACAACTGTCTGGTATGGCTCTCAGTTACTCATAATAAAGTTGTAGGACAGCCCTCGCAACAATATGATACAGAGATTTAGACTATAAAAAAAACTGTTTTAAATAATTTCGATTACGGATCAGCTGCATACCGAAATATTTCAGTTATTTTTTTAACGCGTTTATTATTTAAATGTTATTTTCAAAATATTGGTCGACAGAAAAATACAAATTGTGTTGATCGAAACGATATTTGATATTCTAAAATCACTAAAACGATTTTAATTTAATGAATGATTAAAGGAATTTAATGGAAAGAAGAACGGTAAACGTCAATTCATTTGCATAATTGCAAATTATCGGCATGAACTAATTTTGTTACATTCTTTTGAATCAAACGATTTCGGTGGTTCTTCTCTTATTAACGTCGAAATCATTTTTAGCTATTCAAGCAAATATAAACAAAACTTTGTTATCGGTTTTCTTCTTACTTTCGCAACCTACACTAAAATTAATGTGTAAATTTAAATATGAAAAACATTTGCGTATTCTTATTTAATTTTACGACTTGACCATTTAGTGCCATCAGATGATTATATTATGACGATGTTATATTGTATAAATATGTGCGATTCTTTTATGATTGAGCTTGACATTGAAATTTTTTTTGGATAGCCACAATACAAATGAATAGACCAATTCTAATGATAGAATTTTGCGAAAAATGTCTTCCTCATATTAACAATGCGGAACACGGAATTAATTTAACATCTTCTACTAATGGAATTCAAATGATATCGCGAGAAAAGATTCATTGTTCGTTTGAAAGCAGTTAAGTCGTAAATAAGAAATTATCTTTTTAGTACGTCCATCTTGGAATTCTTATCAAGTTTTCTTGATTTTTGAAAAATAACAAATGATTAGAGTAATAAATTTTTTTGTTTTTTCAAAATTATGGAGTTTCCGTTGATGAAATTCTTATCAGTTTTTTGAGTTTTATGTTATTTTTTCGAACAAAAAGCAATTCATGCTTGTTTGAAAATTAATTGTTGATTTTCAAAATTAACCTAACGATTACTAATAATAAAATATCATTTTCTTTGTTTTACTTTTAGTTCTGAAACTATGATGAAATTGAATTTGGATTATAATAGAATTGAATTAAAACTTACTCTTCTGCTGGATAAAATGTGCTAGCTGGTGCTAATTCAGTGATGATGACTTCTGGTGCCCGATTAACCTGTTCTTCTTCACGACTTTGTTCTGCAATTACCTTTTGTTCAGGTGAGTGAAACAGGATCAATGACATGTACTGTGAAGTGAAACGACACTTTATAATTTAGATTATGATCTATAAATAAATTCCACTTACTTGTTTCTTCATCTTTTTGGTTAATCCATACTCATGATTGTTCCAAAATAGATCAAGCAATTGTTTATAAGAAATCACTTGTGGATCAAATTCAATTTCAATTACTTCAGTATGATCACCTCTAGAGAAATGAATGAAATCGAAGACGTAAATAATTAAATAATGATAAGATGAGACAATAATTCAATGTCAAGTACATGAAGATTACGAATTTAATGGATGAATTCGTAATCTAAATTACTTTTAAAGTGACGTGAAATTATTAAAATAACTTTTTGCGAAATCTTTACTTACAAGTCTCTGTATTTTGGATTATCTTTGGTGCCACCAGCATAACCAACTCTCGTTCTAAGAACACCTTTAGTGCCACCGAATAGTGCATCAGCACCCCAGAAGCAGCCCATTCCAAAAGTAGCTCGCTCATAAGGAGTATTTACTGTATGAGCTGGTTGATATTCAATCAATTCGTCGATTTTCTAAACGAAATGAAGTCAAGAAGTACATGATTAATGTTTATTTTATTTGGCAAATGATTCAGTTCCGTTTAATGTCAAAACCACCTCACAAATCTTAGGGAAATACGTATCGAAACGTTTTGAACACGATTCAGCACTTGTTGAAACTATAAGAATTAAAATTTGCACCAAATACTTCATATTTTTATAATTAAATTACAAATTAACAGTGACACGGCGCAAAACATCAATTTCTATGTTTGTTATGAGTTGGAACTCTGTATTCTACTGTAAATATAATCAGTTTTTAATAGAATACAGATGAAACTGAAAGCGTGGTGGTGTGATCGATATACTTGATTATGAATTCAATGTATTGAAGAATGTCTTATTTATTTCATGTATTCAATGTTGCAAGTATTTTACGTGTAATTTAACCTGCGTCAAATTGGTTAAAGGATACCGGTTCCACTGACATTATAGTGTGGTCTTGAAAAATGTTGCATTAATAATAATTGAATGCACAGAACAGCTGATTATGGAGACCCGATGTTTCCATAAACGGTTGTTGCGTTTGTTCGATGGTTTTATTTTTCATAAAACAGTGTGTCAGATTATGGTTAATTGCAATTACTGTTGTGCACTCACGTTTCACATTTTCATTGTCACATCACATTAAAGTATCAGATTAAGGTTAACACATTAAATCGTTGTAAATGATTCAAAACGCTTTAAACTTAAACTCGAAATTAAATACGCGATCGTTAAATTATTTAACTTACCGTTTGGCCAACCATGTTTCCAAAATTAGATGATTTACAAACAAGATATTAGAAATTGAAGAAGAAATAACGATAAGGAACTGTTAAATAGTTTCCGGTAAACCTTGAAGTGAAAATTTCGTCTGTGGCGTGTGGACAAGTCAACTGAAATTGAAATTAGGAATGGCTATTAGCATAAACAAAAATTTTTATTTTCTATGCCCTTGAAATTGAAACTAATTCATTCATAGTTAATTTATTTTGGCAAATATAAAACAAACGGTTTTATGGATACGTACAATGAAACGTCTCTGTTAGGAATTCACTGTTCACAAGAATATTATCGTTAACTAAAACACTTTTGGAGATTTAGAAACTTCACAAGTAAATAATGAACTTCAACAGAATATTTGAAATGAAAGCTTTAATAGATTTTCCTAAAGCCAACCGAATCGACTGAACTGATGAATTAAACTGAAAATTTTCACGTAACGTACACCGTTTAAATAGCCGCAACTGGACTAACCGCTAATGGATCACTTGATTTCTCATATACTTTTATTTGTCGAATTATATTTGTATCCCAGAAAGCAAGGGAGAGAATTTTTATTTTTATTTAACATAATTAATGTGATCGCAGCTATTGATTGATCATTGTGTATTGTATGTGTGTAAGGTGTTGTATACTTTAATATCTAATACATTGATTTACATATATGTGACTCCATATCAGTGTGTTATCATAATCTGTTTTAAAATAGAATCAGTCATTTTAAGGTGCTGAGATTTTGTTCATACCAATAAAGAGTACGCATACATACAGTAGCAATCAAATAATCAACATCAAAATTATGAGAATGTATAAAGGTGGGGAATCGTTTTATTAGGCTTATGGGGGATTTTAAAAAATCGCTGGTCTCTATGCAACCGCTCCAAGTACTTATGTTGAAATAATACGGATGTTGATCGGATATGGATCCAAGTTCAGTGTTTAATTTATTGATCCTCAATTGAATCATCGATCATTGTTCAACTTAAATCAATTCTTTCATGACGTTGAACAATTCAATTGAAAATAGTAAGTGGAACTATTGAATAACTTCCTGTTGGCCAAACCTTAAACACCTCATTACAGCACCGAGTAGTTCTATGAATAATCACTAATATCATAACGTTTTTAGCACGAGTAAATAATTAATATTTAACGATCAGATTACTTAAACTTGCATTGAATATCGGGTATTCCCTAAAAATGCGTTAGTCTTATCTTTAGAAGAATTCGATAATAGAGTTGTGGATTTTAAAACTGAAATCTAATGGAAGGGATATATTTTGCTTTGTAAGTCATTCTATGGCCAATTGAAATTAACATAATAATTGACTATGTAATATTTGATAAGACAATTTTAATGGTAAATGGGAGAGGAAGTAATTTGAAGGCTTTAAATAGATCGTATTCACCTGGTTCATTGTCATTTTCAAAGTTGTGATTTTAAAGTGTTCATCGATTTTTACGGTTGGGATTCAGTGAAAGTGAATTTTATTTTATAGAGATTGAAAATGAAATTACAGGGAAAGTTTATCATTTTCCTTTCGATATTTGCTATTAGTTTAGCCGAGGAAGATTTTGTTGATTTGGACGATGTTGAGGTGGAAATTAATGCAAATGAAGTTGAAAACGTGACCGATTTGATTTATGATTCTGATCCTCCCATAATTTACAATATGAGTAATGGATATTTGTAGATTTTATTTAGTGGAACTTTCTGTGATTTTAATGAGTTTTCATAAATGAATTTTAGGTGATTTAAATCCAGCTATGGCTCGAAACACTCTAATAGCTGATACGAAAATTGATTTGGGTGTACAATCACAATTGATTTCGAATCCTGGAGCCGTGATTCAAATCTATTTTGAGGTGACCAATTTGAGAGAGGAAACAGTCTTTTATAATTTTCAAGTGGTGGACGAGCGACGTTTTCTTCAACAGATGATGCCAAGGCAGTGCGTAATCGTAGCTAATCATAATTGGCTAATTAAAATTAATTGATTGACTATTATTATTTAATGTTTGTTTTTAGGGCTTGGCTTCTTTCTGGCCAAACAACCACAGTTACGGTTACGGCGTCGGTGCCACAAAATACTGAGGTGGGTGTTAAAGATAAGATAACATTAACTGCACAAGGACTAAGCCGTGTTAGTCAATCAGCTACGTTGACTGTTTCAACCCAAAGTACTTATCAGGTAAATAAATTAATCTTTTTATTTAAATTTGAATTTATGATAATTCTATCGATTTATTTTTTTAGGACAATGTAAGACCAAATCTGTATTGGACTTATGGTAATCGATGTGAAGGTAGAACGGCTGCTGGTGTTTGTGCTAGTCATATTTGGTCGTTGGATTTATCAGCACAGGATTATGACACCGGAATATTACGAATTACTAGCAGCCCCAAGGGTTTATTGCTCCGTAATGCTTTCGTTGCTGGCACATCGAGTGTCGTTACAGCTACGTATTCGTCCACTTGTTGTCAAACACGAGTCACCATAAGCGTTTACGATGTAGCTGGTAACCAAAGGACACAAACGTTCGACGTAACTGATTTATTATTTACGGAAGCGACTATTGCCGCCGTCACTTTGGGGATCATATTGTTGATTATAATAATTGCCGCTCTAATTTTATTGTGTGTATGGTGTTGCAAAAGGCGAAAGAACTCTCAAGAATTACCTATATATCGATCACACTCAACTAGGACAAGGGAACGGGAAACATAATACCACAACTCTAGGTCATCAGATTAGAATTAAGTAGAATTAATTACTGTATAAGACCCCACCAAAAGTCGTTATTTAAATCCTTGACCAAAACCAAGAACCTTGACCTCAAGACCATGTCCTTTGAACTGAATTCAGTTTAAATTACCAACCATGTAAGTTTCCTTTCTATTCATTAACACCAATATTTCTGACCACAATCGATTAAGTAAATACCATTAATTTTATTCTGATTGTAGTGGAATGTGAATATGAATCATTAAATATAATGAACTTATCATAATTGATATTAGTTAATCTTCGAGTATTTAAAACAGACAAAGAAGTATGTTGAAGAAGGCACCTATCTTCAGTAATGAGTACCTTTCCATTGAATGTTAATCCTCTTTTACTCACAGTCCAATGATAAGATAATGTTTAAATCAATATTCAGTATATTTTCCATGGAACCAGAGAATTTATAAAAAGTGTTGCTATAGCTCTGACAAGTGATGGGTTGCTGTCGAAACTGTTGGCGCAAGACTTGGGCCTGGTGTTCTCGTGAATGCAGTAAAAATTGCTGCACTTGCCAGTGTGGGTGAGTACTTTATTATTGTTATTAATTGAAACCAACCATTTGTTTTAATGATCAGTATACCGATTATGTTTTATTACGATCAATTTAACCAAACCATTAAGTGGTTAATTTAAAATTAGTTGTTTATGAAGCTCATGTATGAGTCACTAAAACGTTATCACGTAATGCTTACATGTAATCCGATCCTAAGTTCCCTTTCCTATACTGATAGTCAGCGTCATATTGCACTATCGAACGCATAGAATACTCATTGGTTCTGTAGTTAATTGTGTTGTTTGCACAATTTCGTTAGTGTTTCGTACCTATGCGACGATAATTGTATAGCTGTGAGGTGGGAACTTGTCTGATCTTTTACTCGTTGTTACCGTTTTAGTACACATCTGTACGTCGAGTGTGTATAGTCAGTTGTGTTAAGAAAGAAAATATAGAACAGAAAAACCTGATTTTTTCTCAATACCCAGCCAGTATTGAACCAGTCCAGCTCCTACAGTGACCTGTGCTGATTGTATTTTTTAGTTGAAAGTTTATTTCCAGTGTTCTAGAAGAACTTCCAACTAATTTTAATTTAGTTTATAAAATAAGAGCTGCTAAATTTAGTGTGTTAGATTGTGGTAGGAAATAATATTATCAAATTAACCAACATAACTAAATAAATTAAAAATGTGTGGTGCTGCTCGTTGTGCATGCTGGTAAGTATTTGTGTTGCTTTTGTGTTTTTGTTCATATTGAGAACAATGAAAATAGAAATGAACAAAAATGATTGTAGTCTCATAATCATTTTTAATTTTATTTCCTTTTAAAAAAATATTATGCGTGAAATTATTCAACAATTATTACTGAAAACAAATCGATGTTTAATGAACGTTTGGTGTTAAATGTACCCGGAGTTTTACCTGGCGTCACCTTGGATTCGTATGGTTTACAATAAGTTTTTGACTACGTTTTTACTTTTATTTACTTAACGTAAATAGATTTGTATTCCATGTATTATTATGGTGTTTTAACACATAAAAAACAGAGCACTGGTAAATATCATGTTCCTGATAATTGGATTCTGTTATTATCTTGGCGTGGCCATTATGTGTAAATAATTGACTACAGCTCATCGAATTACTTTATTACCGGTGGTTTAATTCAATGACTCATTTATGGCTAAGGGATTTTCCTTTTCCTGACAAACTATTCATCTATAAGTGTTTAGAAATTAGAAAATTTATTAAATAAAATGAGTTGTGTTATCGATACGGTTAAAAATACATTTAAATCGCAGCGTACATTCAAGTGTCATTATCAATGTATGATTCTTATCATTGTTAATTAAACAATGCCGATAAGTGTTAGTACAGAAAACAGAATGATTTATGAGTTTATGGAATTCTGCGGTACTTCTCGAATTTCTTCGTTGTACAAGTCATTATATGAAAACAATTTGTTTACAAAATATCCATTATGGAATTCTTTTACTGATCGATATAGAATCGTCTATCGAATTTGGTACATAGGAAAATTGATATTCAATTAAATATGAACCATCTGGTTTATTAAGAGTTTTAAAGTGCATATGTTAAATGAGTCTAAATGAAATTCGGGATTCATATTAAATAATTTTATGCTAATAGTAAATACCAAGTGCTTTACAATGAGTCAATTATCCGATGATATCCATATCATCTTACTCATTAAAATGAGTTTGTACAAGAGATACAAATACTGTTCAATATCATCATTAATCGGTGGGTTGTAATTAAAAATTTGTAGGGTTCCGTAGTCGATCCAAGTGATCAGTGGGAAAATCTATGAAGGTTATTGGCCGCCGGCAATAATAATGTTCAAGAACACTGATCATATTTATGATTGTTCTTCTCTACCAAATAAATTTACTTTCAAAAGTTTTGAGATAGAACTGTATTGAGTAAATCTAAACAATCGAAAGAGGCCTCTTTAGGTTTCACGCATTTTTTGAATCAACTCACGGAATACACAATACATTCACAATTTGTATTTTGAACTTCCCCATCATTTGAAATCTACAATTATTCTCTCACCGGCTTCTACTCATGAATTTGAGCGTCTTGAATGAAAATCTCACGAATAAATCAACGCGCAATATTCTATACAAATATTCGTATGATGGAACCAATGGAATATTCTTTCGTTGTATACATTCAATTATTGTATCAAATCCGTATGTAGCAGGTATTAAATGACCATCTTATTTGTGAAAATCTTGCATCGTAAAAGTTTTTCAGTCATTCATCAATTCAGTTTTCATACGTTCAGATGTTTAAAGCTGAATCTCATTGATTTACCAAACTAATTGTATTCAGTTTTATTTAATTGTGTGTAACAATTTAATTAAAGTTGTGCCGTATAAAGTGAAATTTAAATTTCAAAAGTGTCCTGCAAGTTAAAGTGATCTATTCGCTAATTGATTAAACCGATTATTTGTTTAAAAGCGTTCCAAAGGATTTTACTAAGTCAGTAATGGCGTGCAAGTATGATGATGGGAAATGCTTTTGTGGGTAATTTGTAGTTTCTCTTTTTCAACCGAAAGGTCTTGCTAAAAATTTTGTCATCAAGTATAATTATTAATAAAATACCTGAGATGTTAGATGGTGTTTAACATTCAAGTGCCGGTTTTACGTTCTTAACATTGTGTAGAACGTAGATTAGGCTGAGGATGCATTGAACATTTGATATTTCAAGGTGGTTCTACTAATTTTCTTGATTTCAATTTATAAATTACAAAAATTAATCTTTCATTTGTATTTACACACAAAATGGTTAGTTGAATTAAAATAATCTAGTTTGCCTAATGTGTAATCAGTAGGTATACATACAAAATTAAAAGGAATTAATACATAAACATAAATTTACGTTTGATATGCATTTTCTTGATATCGATGAGATCATTAACATTTAATTATTCTTCATGGTTTTCCATTTTTAAAATTTAAATGATTATATCTAACGGTTTTTATTCACACACTCATGAATATGTGCATATTGGATGGAAAATTTGACGAAATCAACGCGCAATATTTTAAAACAGCGACATGTTTTATGCGTATGGAAGCGATGGAATAATCTTTCGTTGTATACGCCGCTCAATTGTTTCATATACTATCCGTATAACAATTGGGGTTTTATTTGGCCATCTCAACTCGTAACAGCGAAAATCTCGCAATGTAAAAGTTCTTCTGTCACTCATCAGTTCAGTTTACATTCGTTCAGAAGTTTAAAACAGTTGCTCATTAATCTATACAATTTAGTCCAGTTTCTTTTACTTTGAGGCTGCAACGTAGAAAGTGATATTAAATTTTCAAAAGCATCCTGAAAGTGAAAGTTTTAATTCGCTGGTTTTTAAAGCGAATATCGGTCATCATAGTTTATTGAAGAACGTTTAAAAAGGGATTTTAGCAAAAAATCAACGAAAATGTGCAAGTATGCTGATGGAAAATGTATTTGTTGGTAATTTTTAATTTATGTCATCTATCTTAATTATGCTCGCTAATTCATTAACATTCTTAATATTTGTATTTTATAAAATTTAAATATTTTCTCTCACCGGCTTTTGTTCATACAATAAAATGAATACGATTCAATGAAATCGACGCGCAATATTTTCAAATCAGCTGCCTTTTATTATGCGTACGAAGGAAGCAATGGAATATTCTTTCGTCGTATACACTCACACTCAATTCAATGATATCCTATCCTTGCGAATGGGGTTGTTTTTTTTTTGACCATCTCAACTCTCAACAGCGAAAATCTCTCATCGTGAAAGTTCTTGAATCATTCATCAGTTCAGTTTACATACGTTCGGGTGTTCAAAATATTATCTCATTGATTTTCCATACAATTTTTATTGTATCCAGTTCCTTTTAGTTTGGGTGTTACAATTAAATTGTAGTTGCACCGTTGAAAGTGAAATTGAATTTTTCCAAAAGCCTCCTGAGAGTGAAAGTGCTTTTATTTGTTTGCTAATTTTTGCACATTGATATTTGTTGAGTAACGCCCAAAGGGATATTAATAAATTAGTAAAGATGTGCAAGTGTCTTGATGGAAAATGTATTTGCTGGTAAATTTTTAGTTTTTATTTCTATTGAGAATTGGATCTGGCTAATATTATGTCATCAATTGTAATTAAACTTAATTAATCATCACCGTTTTTAATAAATTAATTCAACAGAAAAATATGTTACAATTGAAAAGATTTAGTCATACACTTGATACTTAAATAGCATAAAACACATTTTAATTTACCTAAATAGATTTGAAGGTCTTTAATCGTATACGAAAACGCAAAGGACTGGGAAACGATACCATTCTGGCGCCATTGAAACTAGGGTTGATTGCTATTTTATTAGGGGATGCGTTGTATGAATATTTCGGTGTTTTTTTTTTTGGTTGTTGTATCTTGGTTTACTTCCGAAAATGAAATACAGAGCATCTAAAAGAAAATATTATTACGCATCAACCGTACAACTTGTTTTGGGTGGTGTGTGTGTGTTAAAATTACATGAAGAGTAAAATTTATCGATATTATTGAACCGAATTGTTCACAAACGGATGACAACCATTTCATTGAGATCATTAAGAATTGAATATGGGGAGCAAGTAACCAACTGAAGTAAAAATTTTAATACAATTTTTTTCCTTTCCATAAGTTCAAATGGGTTTGAAAGTATATTATCATATCCTTAACTAAAAAGTTCCAGTTCCATATTTGATTTGAAACAAACAATGCGATGGCATCATCGTTTAATATCGCGTGAGGATTTAAATGAACTCTTGTTATAACTTTGGTAGCATAATGAAAATAGAATTCAATGATTTGGGTCATGGTATTTGTCATACATGAATTTATAGAAATATTGTATTGAACGTGAAAAAGCTTTGCTCATTATCGTTGCTAATTCCACTGTGGAGATTATCCGCTCCTTTGGTGAATAGTTTCCATAGAGATATGGCGTCGGTTTCTATCGTCGTCGTTTATATATTTAGTCCTATTGAATAATTACAAAAATAGTAGCGCAAGGACTGACCATCCCCAAACGATTCGTTATTTTTGGTATCGCGGCTTTAAATTACACTTCTGGTATCGTCTCCCCAACTGCTTATAACTCCAAAATACAATAGTAACCTGTTGAATAATTTCATATAAAATGTTTTTTTTTGTTTGTCAATCAATATGAATTTGAATTACGAAGTATGGGAAACTCCCAAGAGAGACAGAGACTCGTGAAAAGTTTCACTCTAATTATGTTAATTAAGGTTTTTAATCAATTTAATTTTATTAATTTTTAGCTGCTGCAGCTGTGCTTTAAATATGCTCTTCTCAATCATTGGAGGATTGATTATCATTGGTGTGGTCATCTTCCTCATTGTATACTTTACAACTGATCAAAGTGAGCATGATAAAATCTTAAAGGCAGTTGGATTGAAACCAACAACACTGCCAGATAAGATTGCTGCCGAATCCAGTGATTTCTTGGAAAAGATGAAGAGTAATTTTAATTAAAATTAAATCACAATAAAGAGAACATAAATTCCATATAATAATGCCAATATAATTTCACTATTTATATGTATGTAATACTAAATGTCTCGTAATTAATTGCTTCAATATGAATGGAAATGAGAACTAAATGTGTATTCAACATATTTTATGATTTATGCCTCTTAAAGACACAAATATTAAATCTCTTAACTTGTTAATTATTATTTGTAATGTTTATAATTCCATTCATACAATTTATAGAATTTATTTAAAAGTGTTAAAGTTAATATCCACAAATGTCATTTAAATAAGAAAACCATTAATGGGAAATAGTTTAAAGCATCACAACAACATTATTAATCCATTGATTTGTATATTAATGGGACAAATAAACAAAATTCAGGTGTTTCATATTTTTATTTTGTCATTGTGATTAAAACCAAATAGATTTATAAGAGACATTGTATGGAATACCAATTTGTCAATCGCATTGAATTTACCATTCCAGTTTTGGAAGTCAATATTGAACCATATTTTGTATTGTAATTTTCGTTATGTCGATTTTTTAGCAATAACTTCATATTAGAAAATATTATACAAATATTTTTATGCTATTTATATTAATTCCTTTGATGAATAAAAGAAACAAAGTAATGAGAATTCCCTGATATAAACATCTTGTATTTATTATTCATTTCATTCTTAGAATTATCATATCCATTGAATTATAAACTAACACACCCATTCCGATTCCAGCAGCAAATCACTCCAATTGAAAGACAATTAATCGACATGGATTCAGTTGCTTTCTCTACCATCTTCCGGCAGACAAATAATCGGTCACCTGAAAAGTTTTAATAGATGGAGCTACTCTCACGCAACAGGTGAGTACCCGTTTTTCATTATATCCCCACAATTGTCTGTTGACCTAATACATGAATCACAAAAGTTCAACTAAACTCCGAGTCACTCGTATTTACCATTCACTTGATCTTGTTTGGTGTGTTTGACTTACGTTTCTTCGTTTGAAACTTTCAAATGTATGCATTCAATATTTGAAGGGAAAGTTTCCGCATTACATACACACACTCAACAAATTCGTCAGTGTTTTTTCGACTTGCACGCAAAGCATGTCTAATAATTAGTCGTTTCATTCGCTTATGGGTTATATGTTAAAGCGACATAAAGTTGAATTCGTTCATGGTTTATGATCATAATATACAGAGACTATATGGAATTATCATTAATGCATTATTGCAAATAAATATGAGAATGAGAATTTAATTATATTCATAATAACAATTGCATTATCTTATTATACGTTGTGTGTCAACAGTTGCGTTTGTTGGTTTATTCTTTTCGATATTTCTATACCGTGGAACACAATATACAGTGATTTTGAATGCAGCTTGAATTCATACGAATACACACAGCTACACCTCTTTTAGTTTTATTTTTATTTTTTTTTTTTTTTTTTTTTTTGGGGGAATTATAAGTGTTGAATTTTAATCCACAAACAATACTTAATTGAATGTGCTTGCATTTGCAAAATTTCATTTTAAATTCACTCATCATTCGTTCTGTTTATTAGGAATAAGTTGAAAAGACTTCTCAATTAATAAACACTTTACTTCTTATTGGGATCGACAAATACGGCGGATAAGTTTAAGTTTCATTAGAAACCAACCAGTTAATTTAAATCCAGTCACCAACAAAGTTTGTAGATTACTTAAAGTGAGAGTGAAATTTTGTTTAAAACGATCTAGTGATCGTCTCATTTTGTTTTGTTGATTCGTTGTATTCAAACGCGATTTACTTGTAACGCCATTATTAATAAATATTTACTGTTGGTAATCGTAAAAATCAGGTGAATTACTTCTTGTAAATCAGATTGAATAAACATTATTCACTAAAGGTGATCATTTAATGGTTTTTAGAATAACTTCAACATGTGCCAAACTTGCGCTGTTATGTGTACAATTATGATAATCACGGTTTGTATCGCGTGCATTATCTTCTTTGCAACACACGATGAACAATGGCATACATTCTTGAAGTCAATTGGACTGGAAGAGAAAACATTTGGTGATAAAGTGGTCGATAGTATTGATCGTGTCGCAAGTGGAATTAACAGATTGGGCCAACAGGTAGCCAGAGAAGTGGGCAGAGAAGAGAATTATTATCCATATTATCATTAGTCGGAATCGTTACTGTACGATATTGCCGTAAATTTATTTAATGTTTATGAATTAAGCAAACAATATTCTCATGTGTAATGTGGTATACCTACAATTAATGTATTTCTATCGAATGAATGAATGTGTTCATTAAATAATTAGATCATAGATTCATTGTTTTAATTGCGACATGCACTAATTAATTTGGTGAATCACATACTAATATATCAATTTATTCACGCATTTTGTATTTTGGCATGAAAGTTCTGAAAGAAATGCATTTCGTACACTTTTTTTTGGCATTCGGACTGGTTGATGGGTTTGCTTTTGGGTTCTACGGGAATATCGAATAGCGAAAGTTTTATGGTAAACTTTTGAGTTTTGGGAATGTAGGAATATGTTCGGTAAGAAAACAGTTATTAAATCTTTTTCTTGACTCTATCAAGGGATAACTTTATTTTGCTTACTTTGTATTGAACAAGGATCTACCATTTATTAAAAACAATTTGTTTATTTAAATTTCCTTATCAAAATCGTTGATTTTCTTCAGAATTACGAGATATTATTATTGAAAATATTTTTATAACTTGAAATAACAATTACTATGTTATGATGTGCTGACTTAATAAGTGCTTACTAAAATCGTACTCTTGTATTATTACAATATTTCAAATTACAATTACCAATAATTGAATCTTATAAAACTTGGTACTCGGAAATCATCTAAAAAGCACATCTCATAATATTAATTGGTCAATATCGTAAAAATAATTGTCTACATTTTCCAATGTGAAATCAAAATTTTCCATTTGACGGAATTTAAAATTCAATTAATCAAAAACTTTTTATTGGCACTGATCAGCTTTTCAAACTTCTACTGTCTTTAATTATTCCATATTTGAATTGGAGTGATCCATATCCGAATGTATTCGTTAATAAAACAGTATTTCCTTGAAATGGAACAATTGTAATGAAACCTACCGAACTTCTGAATTCAACCTACACAAGATTTCTTAAAATTTCTGTTTTTAACCCAAAAGAAAAAAGATTCGGTTTTGTGGTGAAAAGTCTACAGCCATAGAAATAAGATATTTTTCGTTCTGTTACGTTGTCAATTGCAGTCGTTCTGCACCGGTAGACTGTGAGCAGGTGATGATATATTGCTAACGTGCGTATTATCATAAAAATATGATGAGGTTTTCATACGAAATGGTTGTTACCAAGTTAACCGAAGTTAACGATTATGTAGGGCTTTTTTGTTTACACGAAATAAATTTATTTTTTTTTTATTTTTAAGTACCATAAAACAGTACCATGGTTATAACCGCAATGCTATACTTTGTAAATATCAAAGTGTTATTAACTTGAAGGATTTTAAAGCGGCAATAATTACAAGATTAAAAATTTAAACAAAAAACATAAATTTTAAGGATATTTCCAATGTTAAACTGTTTATGCAATGATTTTAAACGTAAAGAGTTTTACTGATCAACTATATAAATGTTGATTGGTTGCACGTTTCCATAATGTAAGAACGAAGAGATTATAAATTAAAGTAAATGAGATTTTCCAAGAATTGGACCACCGATTATTGGCAATTTTCGAAGGTAATAGTCAATGAACTGGAATCAATTGTTTTATAACTCTCCATACGATATTCGAAATTATTATGAATTTATGATTTACTTGGAATTTAATCAAATCAGATTTCAAAATGGATTTTAACTGATGAAAAGCTATAGACGATGTACTCGCTGGATTTTCCCATCATCCATATTTATGAATAGAGTTTATTTGGATTATATTACCGAAATACATTTGCTGAATATTCTATTGAATAACTCGAGCTATTGAGTTATTTACCGTACGGTATCGTTTGTATTCGATAAACTTAACTCATACTCATTCTATCTATTGATAATGTTTTGATTACCATATGAAACCACCACCCTCAATCAAATTGTAATGTAAATTTACTTAAGCCTTAATATTATTCTTAATATTTCCCAATGAACCATAAACTGTTATTCAATCACGTATTAGTATTACGTTAAATCATATTTATCTATTGGTATTTTATTAAAAACTTAATCAAATTACCTATTGCTTACATTTATGGGGGTGGTTTCTTGTGTAAGGATTCCAATCTCATACGATTATGTAATTGAAGAAAATATCGTTCAAACTATATGAACACACTTGAATTCAATTATTAACACCAAATATTTTCACGTGTTTGTTTTCCCATTCAAAATCAGATACTGATGATACTCAAAGAGTATTTTCATGTAACAGTACAGACAAACATAAATCGGTTTGTTTGTACATCGATTGATTAGTCACTGTTATTTGTCTCATTCACGATAATTTTTTGACCTGTAATTTATTAGATTGTCCATACAGATTACACTATTGAATGGATCCAATTTTCCATGAAATATGTCTGATGTCCTTTGATGGTTATGATATGCATTATGTGATGGATTTCCACAGTTTTCCACAAATACGTTTTACCTGTAATTCCCATCCAATGAAACTTTTCTGATTTTATTCCATTATTGTTTTGCTTTGCCAATAAATTAATTCAATGACAGAGTTTGCCTGATATAGAAAATGACCATTCTAGAGTAGATAAATTCTCAGAGTTATCTGATGGATTTTAGTTAGTCTTCCATTGTTCCCCATTGATCGGAATAGCCAATAAAACTGAATGGAGCAAAATCTAATAGAAAACTTTTACATACAGCAACCATATGAATGATAAAAGGGTATACTTGATTCTGTTGAAACGAATAAATCTTGGTTTAATTACAATCACTGTGTACCGAAATAGAAATTGGCGTTTACATTAAGACAAGAAAAAAAAATAACAAAGCGGTGATCTAAAGTTTCATTTCTTTATTACTCGTGCTTTCCATCTTACTTGAAGAAGTGATAAAGCAAATATTGTCATAGTCTTGTTCTTATTTACGTTCAATTGAATTTTTTTTTCTTCTGTTCATCGCCTAACCGCCAAACTGTCCACAAAACGAGTGTAAGATGAGATTTTATTACTATCCTTCAGGATCCATCAAAAGACATGAACATATCCTTTTTCTTCTAGGGTTCCACCGCAAAAACCTCAGATACCAATTTCTGTTTAATAAATTATTCTATTTATTTACTATGACATACAATGAATCAAATGTTAACGACCAAATACAATACATTTTATGAATTATTGACTTTATGCCAGCACTGGTTAACATCAATTCATTACGTTTTACTCGATAATTAAATAAAAATTTATAGTCACTCACTTTCGATATAAATTGAAAACTGTCCATAAAATATTAACCAACATCTGATTAATTTGATTTTTGATAATAAAACTCACCTGTACGAATTGTTTTCAATTAAATTTTATTACACACCAATTGAAATAACATTGTAAGTTTTATTTTCATTCAAGCTACGTTTTTGTAGTCATGAAATCAATCCAATAAACTAAGAATCTAGTGGATGGTAATGTAATTCCCATGGGTAATTTGTACAAAATGCTATTAGATGTGAAAAATGAATATATAAATTGAACGGGGACCAGCAGAAAAGAAAGATTATTCAATCGAATGTAACACTTCCTTTTTTAACTCTAACAAAAAATACTTTTGGTAAACCATTTGAATTGAAAACATTGTGAATGTTGAGCAAAAATGTACGTTTTCTTTGGTGAATGTGAATTGTCCCAAAACGACATATTAAATTCATTGGCCTAATGCTAAAAGCAATATTGATGTTTGGTTTTTCTTTCTTTAGTTCACCTTTTCTAGTTTTTTTTCGTGATTTCCAAATGAACACCTGTTGTGGGATAGATCTTTTTCTAGGTGGATTTGACAATGTATTATTAGTTATTCAGGTCAATGTTATGCAATACCTTGGACAATTGAATCATTTCACATGTATGGGATTTAAATGTTATATCGAAATTTAAGTATTATGTATGCAGGGCCATATGCCCCCGTGAAAATATGTAAAAAGGAAAATCCATTAATGAAATCACAGTGCGTGTTATCTGTTTCCTTTCTTCTTTTTATTTTTTTGTTAAATATCATTTCTTTGGCTTTTATCGTACATTGTGTTGAAGGAGAAAAAAAAACCAAGTGAATATACATAAAGGAAAAGTAAGAAAATCAATTTCCTTAGTATAAAATGCGTTCAGGAAGGTGAAGAAAAATATTTTTATGTGAAGAAAAACTCTAACGCAAACTTTTTTTTGTTGTTAAATTTATGCTAACCAAGATAATACAATAACATGTAATCCATTCACTCTTACCTCGTAGAATCTGTTTTGGTCAAAAAATAGAAAAAGGAATTTTCCAATTGATATTGTGGGTAAATGTTTAACAGCATCCAATTACATTATGCTGTTTTCCAGACTTCGATTTCTTTCTTTCTTTTTTGTTGTTTTCGATCGATTCTAAATTAGAAAATTGTTTAAATTGTTATTCTGTGTGCGAACGTATTGAGATGAAGAATATTACTTTCATACTGTTACATCGATAAATTTTTAATTTCATCATTGGCTTAGTCTTCAACGGTATTGTTGCTCTCCTGGTAGTCTCTTTGTTCATGAAAAGGAGTTGGAATGTAATGAAAATTGACTATTGAACATACGTAGGCCAATCGTAACCAGTTATGATTTTTATCGAAATGACATTACAGTTAAAATAAGAATGATGCATGCTAAGAGGAAATTCTGTTACAAATGAAAAAATATCACGTGACTGTTTAGAAAATTATAAGAGAATAACGATGAGGTAATTGTTTGACATCTGAATAAACGATGGTAGTATAAACGTTTAAGAAAATGTAATTTGGTGTGCCGTTTAAAAACAATCAATATTGACAGAATAAGTATAAAAGGAGTCTGGTAAGACAAATCGCCAAATGAAATAAGATCTAGCGCCCGGTATCTTGAATTGTATCGTAGACTGAATTTTGCTTATTTGCCAATAGAAAATGATGTTTGATGATATCACAGGTACTAATAATACTGTCTTTTACATTCAATTGAAGATTACTCGTGTACATGCCAACTCCAGAAACATTTGGCAGCTTTATTTCATTGCGTTAATGTTTATCTTTATATCCGATACTCTATCCATGCATCGTTTCAAATAAAAAAACATTGAGAAGATAAGGGACGATCAAATGAGAAATTTTTTTCGGCCGTTTTTCTTTTTAATATTTCTTTTTTGTGTATTTATCAACGAATAAGATACATAAATGTTTTCATGTCACGTACAGTTGGATAGAATGAACAGTGAACAGAATAATACAAAATGGTTTAAGATATTCTTGACATTGAAACAAACATGAATATGTTGCTCTTTATTTGGACATTCAAAAAAGGATCTGTTCCAGCATTGATGAAAATTCAGTGATTTTTCTAATCCACACATCACAGGTTATATACAGTTAAATATATGGTGAATATTGTTCATTAAAGTCATATGCCGGTAGATGTATATTCCATCCTATCCTTGCCTTTCTACAAATCGAATATGAATTGTAACTGCGTATTATCTAATACCGTTGAGAAAATTCTCAATCGTACATCGTAATTGCCATTACGAGATGATTTTAATCAAATGAATACTCAAATGTGTGATACTGTAGAAAATCAAAAATTATCTGATCTAGACTGGCTTTAGTCCATTGAGAATATTAAAATGGATATCAATTTTACGGTTTTATAATCCAATTCAATTTGATTCATTTTATTAACTCAACTATTGAGCATTGGATATACACAGAATGTGTATAGGAATTGGATTTTTGTTACCAATAAAATATTTGAGATAATTCGTTGAAAATTTCATTAGAACGTATGTTACAGGTGATGAAATACGGTAGTCACCGACATCAAAACATTGCTGGATTACTTTAAAGTAAATCTTAAGGAAAATCATTTATGTTTCTTCCAAGGACAGACGGTATTCTTATTTACTCACCCACATATTTTTGCTTCGTCTCACTTCATACCAGATGTTATGATATGAAATAAAAAATTATATTTGTTGGCACAACAACATAAAAAGGTACATCAACTTCATTTTAGTCGTTTGGAGCCAGCAGGAAGCAATCAAAATCGTATTGTATTCGAATGAATTTAATTCATTTTGGGTATGTTTTTTTTTTCTTTTTGATTCTGACTCTCTTATTTTAGTCTCAGTGTATTGTAGATCTAAGTGCTTTTTCTATCGGTCTTTCTAATCATAAAAGTGGTAGAATTGTTGTTTTCATTTTCATTTTCATTTTATTTTCCTTATTCAAGTCGTTTGTTAGAAGTACTGGTAGAATGATAAAAGAAGGGGGGCGAGAACACTGATTCGACATTAACTTGACTATACCTTTTACACTTCAGGGTGTTTCTGATGGCAATGTATTTGGTACATATCAACATCTTCTGTACATTTTTTTGGTTTTCACCTGAATTCTTTCTTAGATTATATTGTCGCCGTAATTGTGGAGTTGTAATCTACAGTTTACCTTTTTTTACGTTCCCCCGTAATTCTTCTGATTTCTTTTTGCCTTGATATTTTTATTTTAAAATAAGTGAATACGTATGAATTGATTTCGAAAGTAATCAATCAATTTATTCACATTGGCGTGTAAAATACCTTTTGGTAAAATAATCGATTCAATTTGTTGTTACCATAATAACATTCTAAAGACGAAGTTTATTCTCCTTTATTCCTATTTCTTTTGTACCGTTCACGTAATCAATGCAACGTTACCAAGGAATTTTGTGTTTGAAATTTGTGTACATTCACCATTAGTTCCCGAGGATAATAAAATATCAGTGATGCTAGCAAATTAAAGTTTAATGGTTCTGCTGAATATCGTATAATCATAATGATTTTGTCATAGTGGCGGTTTTAAATTAGATGATTACGTACAATAATTTTCTAACTAAATACATGGATGATAGTGTAAAACTTAAATATTCAAATTGGCATAATCCCAAAGCAAATTACGACTCCTGGATAAACCATAAATAAACGAATGTTATTCCTCCTTTTTTTCCGGTGTACAGTTCTTATAGTTGTGATAATTCTGAAAGAACAAAAATAAGAATCTCGATTACCATAAATTTTATGTGTAACTTCATCCGTCAAGATTTGCTTGAATAGTTTGACTTTTCTATTTCCTTACTCAACTGCATTTTAGTTTTATTTTTCCTGAAAAATTCTGATTTTAAATTAAGAATGCATATCTCAGATGAGTTTTTTATTTCGTTTCCATGATTGAAATAAATTGAACTTGTTCATTTATTTGCAGTAGATTTATGGGTGAACACAAAAGGAAGTTATAAAACTTAAAATTCTCATGTTTGTTCTATTGGCTTTCTATTATACTTTTTTTTTAATAAAAAAAGAATTGCTCCTTTTTCATCATAAATGAAAAAAGATAATAGCAACAGTTGCAATAAATTGACAATCGTAGATATAAAAAAGCTGAAGAAAATTTATGTATTTTATGGAGAAAATATGGCTTCCTAGTGATTTTTATTTGAACAAACCAATCATAAAATGAATTTGTTTTCTTTTTGTTACCAACTTTTATCACAATATTCACGTATTCTGCTTATTTAACTCAAGTTTATTGAAATGAAAGAAAATATAGTCACTTTGATGGTATCTGATAAATGATTTTTAATACCAAAGAAACGTTGAACTATCCTAAATAGGAAAAAGTCACTTTTAAATTTATGTTTTAATAAAAATCAAGAAAAGAAAAAATGAAAATAATTTCCTTTTAACTTAAGAAAATACGAGACGGCGGCTAGTCTAGTCAATTTATGTATCAATGAACTTCACAATTTTCATAATACATGTTTTCCACATTACGCTATTTCCACCACACTTGGACAATAAGATACATTAATAGAATATTTCTTAACAGTTGACATCTCTTCTAAGATTTATTTAAAAAAAAGAAGAGAAAAATTATTTTTTTTCATTTTCAATTGATATGGAAGTTGAACGACTTGAATCCAATTAAATGTTGTGAAGAAAATTTATGAAACTAGAAAATTTCATAATTCTCTTTGTTAACGGTTACATTGACATATTACGGAATAAGTGGAGATGAAAAAAAAATTCTAACCAATTGACGGAAACTGTAGAAGTGTTTCACGATATTAAGTGTTACCCGGTTTGTATAAAAGTCAAAAGGGTACAAACAGTAGCGGTCAATAAACTGATTCTGAAATGAATATAAGAAATTGGTATAACAAGAGGGTAGACATGAAATGATGTTTATGATGATGGCACTTGACTCATTATCAAATTGATATTTTTTTTTCTGAGAATGTGACCGAGTTTTCTTTTATTTTCATTTGTTTGTTACATTTATCCAGTTAATCTTCAGTTAACACGTAGCATCACTACAATAAAGCTCACTGTTCATTTATTTTGATTCTTTTGTTTTCATAAATTCAAATGGGATTGTTATACGGACACTGAATGGATTATAAACAATCCCTTTTTGCTTTTTAACTGTCACTTAGTTTTAACATTTTATGGTTTCAAAATCCCCACTGTATATTTATTGTCCATAATGTTTTTTTTTTTTATTTTCCTTTCATTTCACTTTTTCACGGTGAAAATGATACATTCGTTTATACGTAGCAATGTCGGTAACAAAACAAAACCAAAATGAAATGTGAAAAACTAAAAGCTACTGCAATAGTACTTAAGTCACATAGTACAAGACTTCACGATTATCAAACAAATTAAATTATCATATAAAGTTTTACGAAAACTAAACGTTCATTGTGTATTTTGGTTTTCTTGTATCTTATTTCGTTGTTTTATCTGTTATTTTAAATTTACGTACATTCAAAGTGTAGGCGACTTACTACATAGATGAAATGAATGGTATGATGATGCTATTGTTTCATTGTACGGAGTCAATGAGTAAAGAGGAATCCATTTTTATTGGTTTATGTATACATTGGTGTCAGATAAAATGACTGAAAAAGTTTATCTTTTGCATTCGGAAAATGCGATACAATTTCGCCTTTGAATGGCAGAATCGTAGAAGCTGAAAATCATAAGAATGGAAAAACTAACAAAATTGTTTAACTTATTTCAGACAATTTCCGTTTTCATGGTACTTAAAGTTTTAAAGTTGAATCCTAAATGGTACAATGTATATTCATCTTGAGGAATATGAAGTTCTTAAGCATAATAACCAAGGATTATTAGCATTTAAGATTATAGCCAGGGTTTTTCTTTAGTTTAACTTTAAAGTGCTCTTGGCGATTTATTTTCTTTGAATACATTTACATTGTTTTTTTGCTAGAGGTTTTTGTCATTATTCCGTTGAATAGTGCATTGTATATAATTTGTTCTGTTTGTCTCTTACTCGCAAGGAATACATTTTAAAAAGGTCACGGAAAGTTCACTTCATTAAATTCAAATTCAATTTTAGTGTGTAGATGTGTAGATGATAAAACTTAATATATTTCACACATTCCAATAGGATTTAGTTCCCTTTGTGGGCACAAAGGTGAAATATTTTTCCATAAAAATTAAAACAAAATTCTCGAAATCTAAGGAAATCACTTTCTTAATATTAGTTTCCCTGAACGTAATTCAATTGGTCAAACTTTGTCTATTTCTTAATCAAATTAAAACTAAAATTTATGAAAGTATATCGGATTGTTAGGAAATTTCTATTTCTTTAATATCATTGAATGAGATCTTGCCATATGCCAATGGAAAATTAGAAAAGTTTCCATTACATTATCATTACACAGATGGCAGATATAAGTCAATAGTAATAATGATGTTTCACATTTATTTCAACATGTTAGTTAAACATTAATGTGGTTTAGTAATCCTTATTCGGATGTGTTAACGGTGTTAACATCACAAATAGGACTTTAAGTTAAACAAAATGAAAATTCACCAAAACTTATGTTTTCTATGGATTTTTTGATGTAATAGAATTTAATGTTATGCAAAAACCATACTGATGCTAACGGATGAATTTAAATGGCATTGTCATATAAGAAAACGATAGAGGGTGATTTCACGAAAAGTTTATTTTTGGGGGAAAAATCATGAACAACGTAGTTCACAATGAACCGTTGTGATAAACATCAAGGTTCTAACTGGGGAGATGAAAATAGTAAAATAAAACATCTCGGATTTCATTTTTATTTATTTTTATTCCTTGGCCATTGCTAAAGGAATAAATTTAATCGTATAAGTTATGCAGAAAAAGCGAAGGTAAAATCACCTTTATAAATAATTCTTTAATGGCAATTTTTGTTACGAATTATTCTTTAATATGATTAGGATAAAAGCGTTTATGCAAATTAAAGTTTAACACAAGCGATATTATGACTTTCGTTTAATGCAAATCACATTTATGTATATGTGAAAATAAAATTATGGCGATTCTCTTATAAGGGATATCTGTCTTAGGTTTTTATATTCAAAATTTTATTTCTACTTCTATTTGGTATGCTTTTGGTTCTTGATAATATTTTGAAACGATAAATGTTCTATTTATGATTTGTCGCTGAATTTTATCGACCGTAATATTAAACAAAGAAATTTATGTAGAAACGGATATACACATTTAAATGGAAATTAAATTTAAGTTTATTGTGAAAATGCAATTTTCTTTAAGTTTCAAATGCTATCATGTTTACTGTTAAATAATAAAAACCATAAATTAATGTCAATGAGTTCCTTTTAACCGAGTCACATTTTATGCGGAACATTTGGAGCATCTTAATTCAATTGTGATGGTATAAAGCAATTCATTTGATTAGGTAAATGTGGTATGTACTTTTATTTATGATTCAATTGAAATTTTATTGTTTCCAGTTGTAATTATTTAGTAATTTATCTATTTGTATTGATTGCATACTACTTGGTTTACATCTATTTGATCTTATCAACATTAACTATCTTCTACTGAGTATGTTCTACCATTGATTACAATTGATATGGTTATTGAATTTATTAAAACTATTTGATTTTAACTTAATAATATTATTATGATTAAGATATTCCTTCCATCATTGAGTTTTACTAAGAACTTGCATATTACATAACCTAACGTTATTACACTTAATAATTTTCATTACAATATAAACTATTCAATTGCCACTATGAGAAGCAACAGTTTCAAACAATTCTATTTATATAATTTTAACGCTACAATTGTCAAGAGCTTTAAGTGCCACTTCTGTACTCTTGAAATTATTGCATCAGACTATGTGGGATCATGGTAACTAAATTTTCTCAAGAAATAATTAAAATCGGAGTACAATTATCGAATAAGTTTTTATACATTTTAAATATTTCAATCTTGATTACCCAGAAACAGGAGAACGTTATTACCGTCACACCTTAAGAATATTAAAGTTTTAATTGTTCCCAATGTCTCTTTTCCTATTCAGTTATTCCGCCTCTTGGTGATGGTTTACGTTCTCCCTGATTCAAGTTATTTAAAACTCTGCAAATAAATTTCGTATAAGTCTGTATCAATTGAATGTGAATCTCTTCATCTCTTCATCACATTTGAGCCAAGAGTCAAGAAAAGTTTCACCGATAATAATTGTAGATGTGCTAACATAATATCTACAACTATTTATGTTTTATAGCTCATTAAATTATTGAATCAATATGTCAAGTATACTATAATCAACTGCAGAATTAACAAATGATACACGGATTGATCATATGATATTATGGCTGAACATTTCGTAAAATACCAAATACTTAAATATGTGTCAGGAATATCACTATTAAATTGAAATATACCATGATCCATTACAATACAACTATACATTATTACATAATCATCCTTAAATAAAACACCAAAATATTTAGGATATAATCTATGTAATTTGAGGGCATCAAATTTCGTATAAATTTTCTTTTCCATGAATTGTTCTTCAACAGTGTGAACAATTGTAAATGTTAACATATGACAACAATCCACAATTTTCACAAATAACGATAATGTGTTAGTATGCCTTTCTAGGGAAGGTATGGAAATTTCTATAATATCATCTTTTCCCACAAAATTTGAACTGGTATTTGATTTAAGAAATCTTAAAAGTCGTCCTGGGAATCTTCGTCCAGATTTTGAAAAGAAATAATCATGTAATGGATGTGCATAATGATACATGCTATCATAATAACTAAGATTATAATAACTCGTTGGAAATAAATGTGCAATATTCTTATTATCTTCAGATGATTTCTTTTCAATTAAAGTATTATTAAATGGTGGTACACAATCAGAGGTAACACTTGTTGCAGTGACAAATAAAATCTGAAGTGTTAGTAAGTAAGACATTGTACACGTCCATTGATTGGTAACTGTCTTAATACACTAAATAATTGAAAAACCATTGATTCCAATAGTTGATGACAGTTTTTTTATGTAACAACGCGTTACCTAATTCATTAATTTCATAATATTTTATTACCAATTCGTTATTATTCTACTTACACAATTTCATCACAACTTAATAACAATCATATGGTCAATTTTAAATAAAATTTATGAAAATCAATTGAATGAATATTAAGATCTTAATTAAATTAAACTTTGCTGCTTTACTTTTGATAAAAAACCAAAAACTGTTATAAGTGTTAACTTGCGAAAGTTTATATCGATATATATTGTGAGTAAATGGTATGCATGCGACTATAATTAGATAATTGGTATCTAAAAATATCCCAAGATGTCTGTGATATGTCCTGTAAATATTCAGCGCTTCTTCATTGTAGTAAAATCTATCACTTGGTGGAATTTCATTTAAACTATTTTTAATTTGAATACTAATTCCCTTGTTACAACAATCTAACATCTTAACTTCAATTACTTGGTTATATTGTTCCTCAGAGCATTTCAAATTCAACTCCAAATACTTAATTATGTCACTTGAATTTTTATTTGGATTCAGTATTTGCATTAAACAGTCTTTTGAGTCACTTGTAACTGTAAAGAAAGACGAATACAATGGATGTGCATGATGATATCTACTATCATCCGATATGAGTTTATAATATTTGGTTGGAATTAATTCATTAACAGTTTGAAGATTTAATGATTTCGTAAGTTTAGTGAATATATTTGTCCTATAGCAATCAGATGCAATCCCAATGATATTTATCAATACAACTAATAAATAGAATTTCATGTTAATGCACACCCTAATACTATACTCAGTAACTAAAATAATTCGTTTAGGTACTTATTGGTAATGATTTTAATACTTCATAAACGATATTCTTCAAATTAATTTATTATAAATTTCATAATTTCAACTTAAATTTGTTATTTTGTACATTTTATTTAATTAAAAACATGTTCTACATATAATCTATAAAAAGCTTAAGTTTAATAACGATGATTACAATTATGAAACAAAATAATTTAACTGATGTTCGTCTATTGTTGATTCCTAAACTCTTTTCAAATACCCAATACGTGTTATATTGTTCATTTGCCTTAAAACTGCTGTATATATTGAATTCATATGCAATACATACCATTAATACCATTTTATTTTTCTGGAAACTGAAATGCATCACATTGGGAAACAATCGATGATATTTTAATGCTTCTAGACCAACAATTAGTTTTGGATTCGGAACAGGTTGCATAATCATTTGAAATGTATGTCCATACTTATTATATTGAATATATTTTAAATGAAATCGACGTTTTATTGTTGAACAATCCGTTACTAAGTCTACCAGTTTTAAATTTGAGCCCACAGTAGAAGAATTTAGTATTGAATAATCAAAATATAGTGTACAATCGTCTCTTTGTACATTAAGATCTGTGAAAAATACTTCATAAAATGGATGACTAAATTGACTTGAATCAATAAAAATGGGTGCATAATGATTTGATGGTAAATGCTCCATAAGATCAACGTTCCAATGATTGATAAAATTAAGATATTTAAATGTAATTACTACAGCACATGAGAGATAACACATCCTTATGCACTGAAAAAACACTAGAAATACTGTCAACTTAGCCACCAACATACTAAAACGTTCAGCAACCAAATCGCTTAACAAAAATATGTTCCCTATGTATTTAAAGAAAGAAGAGGATATCTTATTACTTAAATTAATCAATTCATTACTTATTGATATAGATTTTATGTTAATAAGTAATCCTAACACATATTGGTAATATATCGGAATTATATATTCGAAATAAATGATTGATCCTATTGTTTTCACTTAATTTAATCAATTCTTGAAATCATTTATTAAGTAATCATAACAAGGCTGATTCATTTTACCAATTACTCTAATATCAAAGTAAATGGACCATAATTACTGCTGATTATGAAACATTAATTAATAATTAATTTCCTTTTATTGCTTCAAAAAAAATATTTTTGACAGATGTTTCCATAATGGTGTTTTCCAGAAGAATAATTAATATGAAAATTTTTGTTTAAAGTTAATGACCTTGTATTCTACGACCTCTGGTAAGCTTCACCTTCTTCGTGACCGTCTTACTGACCTCCGTTTGGTGCCCATTCCATCACAAATCTTGCTAATCTTTAATGTTGATCTTTTTTCATCGTTGTGCATCGTACACGAGGGGGTTTTCATTAATTTATTTTTATTATCAGATTATTTATCGCCAGTTAAACAATTAAATGTGAATCTAAATTGAAATTTCTGAACCAACAAGAATTAAGATAAATTGAATCGTCAAGAAATAACCAATAAATTGATAATCCATTTGATTTGTTGAATTTATTACAAAATACCAATAAGTCATAAATGAATTTTTATTATAAGTTTGTAACTGAAATTTTGTATGATCCATTACAATGCAAGTCTACATAATGAAGTAGTCCTTTAAAAACTATATTCCCATATTTCCTGGATGTGTACGATGTAAATATAATGCATCTAATCCGGTATATGTTTTTACATCATTAGAATTTATGCTAGCATCACTCGTAAGCTTTAAGTTAAATAGTCGACAGTAATCTACCACTGTAATATTTATTGTTCGATCCCAATTGGAATCAGTACATTTTATTTCACTTATTAACGTTCTACCAGTAATGGTTTTACTGTTAGTGACACTTTTATTGTCATTCGAAATGTCGAACCTTAACCTATAGTCTGATGTTAGTTCACCTGTATGTCTGTAAAATGCAGCATAAAATTGATGAGCATAATGATATACATCATCGTTCATATGCAATTTATAATATTTCGTTGGAAAGAAACTTGTAACATTATTTCTGTCTACGATTGTATGCTGTAACAGTGAAAATACATCCTTCGTTGGTATACAAATAGATCCAATATTCTTCAGTTTAATTATCCATCGATACACTATCAATAAACGATACATTTCACACTACCATCGGCTGTAATTTATTACTTGACACTAAATGAAAATTTTATTCTATCGGCTTAAATTAGATTCCAAAACTGAATGTTACACAATTCTGTAATTTCATCATGGAATTGTTATGCTTATGATTTACTATCTACTATAGTAGAATTTGTTTTTTAAATCAGTTAATGGGAATTAAAACATAAAACATAGTTTATTTATTTTTTTCAATTACAATTTCACAATTGTAGGTCCCTATTCTATTGGTATTAATCCTAGGAATCACAAAACATTATGAACTTGTGAATGAATGAAAAATAAAATTAATTGAATCGATAACAAATAACTAACCAAATGGCAATTGTTATGTTCTGCTGAATTTTTTATAAAATACCAATGAGTCATAAATAAATTTTTATGAAATGTTTGTAACTGAAATTTTGTATGATCCATTGCAACACAAGTCATCATAATGAAGTAGTTCTCTAAAAATACTATTCCCATATACATTGAATGTGTACGATATAATTCTAATGCATCTGAATTTGTATGGAGTTTCTTGCCATCTGGATCCAAAGGTGGAACATTCGCTAATTCTAATCTCAATAATTTTTGACATGATAGTACTGTTAAATTTATTGTTTGGAATATAGGATTTGAATAAGGGCACTTAATTTCGGTCATTAAAATATTCCCTAATAGGCTTTTATTACCATTCGGATTTATGAATCGTAATGAACAATCTGGTTTCTTATCATTTGAATTAGCGTGAAATGCTGTATAAAATGGATGAGCATAATGATATTCACTATCTCTGGTGTTTAGTAAAATTAGTAAAATTTTTGCAATCAAATACGGATTGTTTTCCAATTGATATTATATTCGTTGGGAGTATACTACATACTGGGTGAATATACTTTAAATTAATAGTCCACAAATATAGTATGAATATGTAAGACATATTGTGCACTTCTATCAACTAACGGAAATATTAGAAACTAAATGAAAACTTTTAATCTTTTTGTTTTAATTTTAAATTGAATTTAACGTCTAAATGTGACTTACACAATTCCTAACTTAACATGATTATAGATTTCCCAATAAATGATGGGAAATTCATTTGAACTAAATACCAAATTAAATTAAATTGAATAGTAATTTATAGGAAAATGTGTATAATATCTCTGGTCTACACTTTAGTATCATCTGATTTACAAATCTCTAATTGCTCGTAATTACTATTACTAAGTTTAAGACACGTGGCAAGTTACACTACGTTAAACATCCAATATAAGTATGCAATGAATATTTATAATGAACATAAAATTTTATTGATTACTTTAATGATTATCAACATTATTATTTCATATTTTATTATACAATTGATGTTTAATACTCTATGGCTTGAATTTTTAAGAAATATCCATATCGATGTAAACTCATTTTGTGCTATCTTACCATTCGGATATTCACGATAATCTGCATAAATGCATGCGACAATTGATAATATTTCATGATCAAAACCAAATCGTATTTCTGGTGCATTTAATCGAAATAACTCAAGCGCTTTCATTCCACTAAAATTTTCTTTCCTATCATCTTTTAAATCGAAAATTCTCATAACAATTCCATCACGAGAACGTTGTCGTCCAATCACTAAATCTTTTGAAATTCTCTTTTTATTTGGATACCAAAACTGAATAGTTGCTATTTGATGATCATCTCCTGCCATTGATTTTGTTCGTTCACTGGGTGGTACTAACCGTATCTTACAATCCCGTAATGTTTCGTTGGTGTCGAATATTTCATTGTAGAATGGATGCGCATAGTGATAGCGGTCAACCAAGATTGGATTATAAAAATCTGTTGGCAAATATTTGTCAAATATATCCAAATGTCTATTAATAAAATTCCTTTTTGCCAATTCATCGGGCGATAAACATTTACAGTGAATTCTTTGGAAAATCAGACAATAAAACAAAACCAAGAACAATTTAATATCGCAAAACATTTTCCACATAAAACCGACGTACAAATCGTTTGAATATTTCGTTCAACTGATTTATTCAATCACCAAATTGTAAAGTTGTTTGGAATTTTTATCGTTTTACGTCTTCAATCCATCGTATTTAGATTCAAGTTATTAAAAAACAATTTCTTTTCCATTAAGGATTCCCTTAAATTCAAATTATTCCCCGATTTTTTTTCCCTTTCAAATCCTCTCTTTTATTGTTTTAATGTGACAGTTTAATTGTAAATAGTAAAGTAGAATTCATTGTTATCTGATTCATTTCATCATACATATATGATGATTAGCATAAGAGTTTCGTGGATTGCATTACTCGAAATTGAATTTTTATGGAAGTTTTGATGGGGTAGCTGACACAAAGTGTTAATACCAGTTGAATGTAAGAGTGAATGTAAATAAAAATAAACGAATGAAATTACCATTTTATTGACTACCCTGTGAACGGTAGAAAAACAATTAATCATTGTATTTATAATCATCCTATGTATACAATGTTTGTATCCTTTTATTCGAGTACTCAACATTCGCATTGGCAGAATCACCTAACCGTATGCCATTCGTCTGAATAACAAACATAATGAAGACGTTAAACTGATCCCAAAGTCATCCTACTCATCTAACGGAATTAAAATCATTTTGGATTTCCATTTTATCTCAATTTCATTATTTTTTTTTTGGCTTTTTCTCAATTCACAGTGTGTGTATTTAGTCTCGCTTCATCATTTTGGTTTTATCATTATTTTTATTTTATTCCTCGTTACTAACAAACAACAAACCATAACAAACATGAATGAAATACAGAAAATAAAAGGAAAACTGGTGAAAAGTGGCAGCTCTGGATAACAAATAAAAAGAGTTCATTTTCATTGTATGTTACACCTAAGGAATTTTATTTGTTATTACATTGCCATTTTGAATGTTACACAGTTTATGATTCATCTGTAAAAAACTGATGGTATACATATGATGACGAGTACTGAAATATTTTCCACTTATTTTGTGATGTTATACATTACTGCAATGCATTAACCAGAATGAAGTGGGAAAAAAACGGATTTTTTATAATGTCAAGACCTCAACATATTCACATATGAACATTTCAGAATTGAATCAAATCTTTCTTTCACTCTATTCTACTGGGTTACGTGCGAGAAGAACACAGACAGGATATTCATGTAGATGTGGGTGGGTGGTGGTTTGAGTGAAATAATATTTTGTAATGGAAATGGCTCGAATAAAGCTGTTTCACAATTGTAGATGAAAATTATATATTTAAATATTCTCTATTTTTGTTTTGTACATGACCCAGTAAAATGATATAGTAAATCGGTCCATATCAACGTACTAGTGTAACGTGCTTAATTAAAAATTTTCCATTCTACACTAAATATAATTGAAATAGTTAGAGATTAATTACAAATGATTTATTATAATAAAAACTGAACTACCATTTTTAGTGTATTCCGTATTCATTTATATGGAATGGAATATGAAACAATCATCTATGATGAATGATAAAATTTAGTTTTTAGTATTTGTGGCTACAAAATATTTATTAGGCAATATATCTGATATGAACCACTGTTTCAGTTCCATTTGTATATTGTTATGAACCTACCCGATGGTTCTACGTTGATTTAAGTTCCATTATGTGAATAATTTTAAATTACAGAATTGCTCAGTATAACATAAAATAAACATTTTGTCTTGTATTTTTGCATAACTGAATTTATTTACAAACGCATTGAAGCGTTCTTGTTAATTTCCATTCATGTGATATTTCAATGGAAAATTTTTTATCCAAACAAAAGAATGGCATTTTTTTTTCAATGGCCCAAAGGGAAATGAATATAAGACACGATGGAGTTTATCTTACCACTAACCACGTATATCTACTGTCAAGTAAAATATTCATCTTAAACTGTACTTAAATGTATCATAATCATTATTTAAACACATTCGCAAGATTGAATTTACACGACTTCAATGAATATATTTTCTTTATTGAGGTTCAAACTTTTCGTTTTGATATTTTCTTTCATTCTTTTTTTTTTCTTATTGAATGGTTTCTTATAACAAATTTTTATCTAATCATTTATTCTGTTGGTAACTTTTTTTTTCCTCGGTTGCTTTTTAGTTAAAGTATAACATTATCTGGTAAAATCAAGTGAAATCAGCATATTATTTCTTTTAAATCATGAACTTTTGACTAGAAAGAAAATATAAAAAGAGCAAATATCTATTATAATTTAAATGGTTTATGGGAAAGTTTGTTATTTTGTGTGTATTATTATTTTTCTTATTTGATAATGAAATCAAAAGAAAACATTATCATTTACGTGGTTTCAGTTATTTTTTTCTCTCTTTTGCTTAAAACATAATTTACATAGTAGAATATTAAAATGAATTCTTTTTGGGGAGAAATAACAAGAAATTAACTTTTCTGTTGTGATATCATTTCTGATTTGCAACGAAATAAAATTTGAATGGAAAAGGAGGACATCGAATTTCCTGGAATAGCAAAAGTAATTTATAATTGAATAAGATGATGTTGAAAATGTACATGGAAAATCTTAAATGATATTGGAATTTTATGCAAATAATATTCGATGTGACGGAATTAATTAAAAGCATATAAATGTACTACATTATTCTGATAATGTGTAATATGAGATACACTTTTATTTTAAATATTTTCATTCAGAGGAATTAAAGTCTTATGAATGTTAATTCCTTTTAGCATGAAACTTATAAATTTATGTAACACTACATAAATAAACATATGCTCTCTATGTTAATGAATATTTAACGATTTAATTAAGATAATTTTCTCATCTCTTGTTATTCAAATTTATTTGAAAACATTCGACGATTGAGATTTTTTTTTCCTCGGGAATCATTTACGCTGAACAAAATTAATGATTCGATGGAGTGTGGATAAACGGAGGCTGTTTGTTTAGGATTCCACTAGATGAAATTTGAGACTCCTGCACAATTTAATGGTAATTGTAGATAACATGAGTTATACATATGAATGTTTATTTTAGTATTGTTGTTGATCATAATCATCGAAATATAATGTATGGTTGAATACAGTAGAAAATCGACAACCGTAGAAGATATTCATATATTTCATTTGGTTATGAACCAACCACCAACCATAATGCATACGTAAATATTATTCCATATATATCTGCTTCATGAAATCTTAAAGTAATGAATATCAAATTACTCAGTAAAATACCTAAGTTTCATTTAAATTTCTCTTTTTCTTGTTTTTATGTTACTTGTTTTTGTATATTCAGTTAGAATCTATTGGTATTATATCACATTATGAAGTGTATTGTCCTTAACCCATACAAAATTATTTATGCATTGAATTATATTGAAAATTCTATGTTTTCCTTCTACAAAATAATAAAATAGAGCAAAAAGAACGAATGAAAGAAAAAAACATTGGTGAATAATGAAATCCTTAAAGTCTTATTGAAGTTTACCACAACGTATAGATATGTCATGATCATTGGTTCCATACGGAATAAAGGGAAAAAGAAATTGTATTCAATTGGGAATTGTTTGCCACCAGCCAGACACCATTCTTTGTACATTAACCTAACCACCCTATAGGAAGCACACCATATTTAAATAGAAAGTTTCAATAAGAGTCTATCTATCTGGATAGACAATATGATCAATTCACATATTCATTGAGTACCACCCCAAAACACCATATGGTGTGAATCAATTTCATTTCATTCTAGGAGTAAAAATACCACTGACTGCTGGATAAAATCCAACATAAATGAAAATATGATATCGTTTTTTTGCTTCTATATTCATATGATATGTTTGAACTGTACATAATTTTTAAAACACACGTGTACTGAGTTATCAACATTGTAATGAAATTGTGAATTCAATATTGTTTTTAAAAAACGAAAGAAAACTTTACCATTGGTGTTTTTGTTCGGTTCATCTTTAACGAATAATAAAACGAAAAAATAAAAAAATAAAGTTTTACATAAAAGTAAATGGATCCAAAGATAACGAATGGAGGATAATCAAAGAATTTAATTGTTGATCATTAGATGTAAATCTCATGAGAATCTTCAATGGTACCGCTTTAAATTTAATACTTTCGGAAATGTAGATGAAATAAAATTTTTCATATAAACTTTTAACTTTCTAATTTATCTCGTCATGTTTCTTACGGATAATTCATTTCAATGTGTTTGCATTTAAATAAATTTTTGTTTTGGGAACAAACCAAATGATCGCGGATGAATTAGCTCAGGAGACTTATGTAATTCGATTGTGGAATGTGGGGGGCTTTTTATTTTTGTTTTCCTTAAACATCATCTAATTTATTTTGTTTTCTTGTCAAATAAAAATTTGTTATAATAATGCCCTTAATACAATTCATGAGGTTGATTTATTGAATCTCTTTTATTTTTATTTTTTGGCTCCTGAATGCCAGAAGTGTTCACTGATGAGTCTTAATTAAGTTGCGTTTGAATTAAATCTAATTCATTCTATCGTATTTTATTTTAAAACTTTATCCGAACCTTAATCACTTATCTCATATGAATATCGAAACAGACAATATATAGAATAGATACAATTTCAATTTTGTTATATGAATTCGGTGTTGTTTCTATTCGATTTGTTTCGTTTTTTTTTTATTTTTTGGCAATTCAGCTATGAATTATTAAAATCAAATGAATTTTGTTACGTGCACAAAGTATCAAAACTCTGTTGATATTGTATTCGTATTATTTAATTATTACGGTTCTTATTTACTTTGTTTAATTGTTTTTCAATTTGGCATCAATGCCCGAGACAGAGTTAAAATGACGCTATCGGCTAATAACTCTTTAAGTCAATCAGTAAATTAAAAAATATCCAATTAAATATCAGTTTCATGAAATTTAATGATTGAAATTAGATGTGCTCTTGATTAAGTTCTATTTTTATTTAAGAATTTTAAAATTAATTGAAGTGAAAAAGAAAAGTATCTCAGTGATTTTCTGTTTTTTTTTTTTCTTGAGATTTTATTTATTTAAACGAAAGAAAATATTTAATAAATTGAAGATGCCATTAACAGTCGGTTCTTGGTATGTATTCTCATTGTTATTTAATATCCAAAATGGATGGAATTAAATAAAACAATTTTAAATAAGCAATCCAGTATGAATCTGTGCGCTGTAAAATTGACATTTTGAACAATTTTCTAGGGAAATGGATAATTTCTTTGTACGACCATCAGCACTTGATTTACCTAGTCGTTATCAAGACTGTTATTTTTACTATTATTCAACATGCCGTAAGGTATTTATAAGATTCAATTAAAATTTTCATTGTTAATTAAATGCCATCGGTTTTTTTTTAATTCAATGCTAATTATTTTCAATTTAATCAATACACAAAATGAAAGGGTAAAAAATGCCGTTTTCGTCATGAACCGAGTGCTCGTGGACATGAAATAATTTGTGAACAATGGATGAATGGTAATTGTCAGAATCCCCGTTGCAGTTATCGTCACATGATTATCAATGTGAGTTATCAATTTAAAAGCATCAAACAAAAAAATAATAATAAATTCTATCAATTTAAATATCAATTCTATATTGATTCCATTTAATTCTGTTCGGGATTATTTTTTTTATTCTTGTTTTCTCTTCATGTCGTATTGAATTGATTATGGGTGATTTGCTCATTTGCTCATATGTGGATGGATGGACCATACACCTGACGGACACAGAAGGCTAGAAAATCAATTCAATGTTTTTGGGAGCAGACACCCTACGGTTGCCAAAAGCCACATTGTGTATTCGCTCATCGGAATAAGCAAACAATTGTTGAAAATAATAATCCATACTATCCATATCAATTGCCAAATAATAATCAACAAATTATTGTTAATAATGAGAATGAGGTTAAACGGATTTTAAGTGAAATGTTTCCTGATTCAATGCAAACAACTAATGATCCAGACGTTGATCTTTATGTTATACCAGAATTACCAGAAGTTAGTACGGATGAAAAAAAAATGTGTGAAAGTGACATTGTTACTTTGGATGATGTTAGAAAATTAAATGATAAATCTGAATTTGGTAAAGATGGTAATGATTCTGGAATTGTATCAAATACTAGCACCTTTGGTACCCATGATCAAACAGTCAGTGTGAATGATAGTGTTGATTCAAAAGTAACACCGGATGATGTCAAAGACCTGAGTGTTATAACAGAGAAACAAGATTCATTGAATGATTCCAATTTAACGGACGAGAAGCCAACAAATGATGATGATGATAACAAGGAAGAATTGAATCATTCGACAGTCGATGATATGATGTCGAGCACAATCAAAAGTCCTTGGAAGCCAACCACACAAGAATCAGATGGTACGATATTGTTAAATGAATCAATTGAAGAAGATACAGCATTAAATGTTACCAATGCTGAACAGTTAGACATGGATTTAAGTTAAGATTGTAAACAGAATGTTTAGCTGGTTGATCCAGTTAGATGGTTTTTATTGAGAATTGTAAAATACCAAAGTCATTCATTGATTGATAAAAATTGGGAAATGTGGGGTTTGATCTAATGGTCTGGATTTTAATTCATTTTCTTTAATTCTTCATAAAAAGATAAGAATTCTGTTCTTCTAACAATTGATATTATTGCATTGGATTATATGAATTATTTATAGCTAAGATATTGTTATTGATTTCTTTTATTTAACTGTAACAGAATTGGATTTTATTAAATTGAATTTAGTTGAACTATAATTGGAATGTTTAATTTTTGGAAACTGAGAGAATGTGCCATTGTGATTTATGCTATTGTCCAGAAATCAGTGATTTGGTGTTAAATCAAATGCCAAATATCCATTACCACCCAGTTGAATTCAACTGGAACAATTTGTCTGGTTTTTCCTTCAATTTACAATTGACTGATTTTCTGTGTCACATGTGTTTGCCAATGTATTGTGCTCCATAATATATTCGTATCACTAGAATTGATTTTTTTTTCTTCTTTTGGTTTTTGTTCGATGTAGTTGAATATTAAATTCTAATGATTTAACGACTAGTTGTCTGATAAGCATAGAAAATCGTTTTATGTTTTGGTCCATTGGAGAATTTATATGTGTCCGTTATTGTCAAATAAATTGATGTTAAATGAACATCGCCCATACATTAGAATCAGAGGTTATAATGTCATTGAATAATTGGTAACTGTCAACTGGATTCTTATAAGAAGACAAATGCACCAGAATCTGCAATTAAATAGAATATATTGCAATTGTGATATTTGAACATTAGAAAAACCAAATTGTCAATTTGAGTTCTCAACTGTGTGTTTCTTATCGTTTATCATCACTTTAGTTTCACCACAAATAAATGGTACAAACTAAGTGAATCGATTGGTAACCATACAATTAATATTCATTCATAAAATCGAAATGTGTTTATGTAATCTGAACATAAGCCGTTATTCTTCACTTGTACATGGGAGGCATTTGAATCCTTATCAAAGACATACGCAAAAACTCTTTAAAATTGAACGATATAAATAAATCGTTGAAATATTTAAATGTGAATGAAGAAAAAAAATGGAGACTATGTTTTATGAATGACATAAAATTGATGTCAATCGCAGGATGTTCTTAAAAGATTAATGTGGCATTGAATCTTGTAGGTTCAAATCGATAATAGGATTTTAGCAAATGAATAAAAGTAACGAAACGCAATTGAATGAAATACAAAAAAAAAATTCAATTCATTTTGTCCATATTGTTGGTTTTATTTTTATCAATACCTGATTGGAGTTTATCATCAACGTCATCACTGGTTCAATAGAATTGTTCCAATTGATAAGGGAATAAAATCTATCATTTACCTGAAATATGAAATCTTATTCAATTTAGTACAATGAAAATTCTATTTTCATATTTATAGCTCTCATCTTTTTTTTTGTGACTTTTTTATTGATTTTTCTGTATGTTTTCATTTTTTTATTGTTTAGTATTCAGCATATTGGAGACAATACGTATAGTCCAAAAAAAAAAATAAAGAAACAATAAAGAAAATTCTTATATAAATTGATGGTTTTCTTAGCCATAAAAGCCACCTACATTGATCAATTACACTATAACGTTTACTTGAAAAACATAAAACATAGCATATTACATATTTAAAATTCAATAAATAATGACTTTATAATGATATTCCACAGCGATAAAAACTATAATATAGTAACATTGTATATTATTCATCTTATCAAAAATTGCTTAATATCTAATTGATCTAAATGGTAACAATTATCATTAGAACTATATCGTTACATAACAATGTTACATAACGACATTACACCGAACATCATTATATTGAGTAATAAACTACTTAATTGGTAATTTACCTTTTGTTTTTCCTCTGTTTTGTTGCTACTCAGGGGTATGCGAATGTGAATTTTTTTGGATTGTGAGACGACAATATGAAATCATACATTAGATGTTGTCGTTTTGTTTACATCCATACAACGATTATTATGTATTAATGATGATTAAATTTTCTTCTCTTATGTTGATAACATATATGTATCCACTTATGTATAGATCTTAAACAAGTACACATTACAAAGTTATGTTTAAGCCGATAATTTCATTTATGAAACCCAGTTAGAGGGTTTGCGTTCATAAATTATGAATTAATTGTAAAGTCTCTTATAATAGTTTGTTTGAAATTTCATTTATTTCTCATTACATTTTCTGAGAATTCGTCACTCTTCTCAGGCGGTTTATTCAACAGTCAACAACTGTCGAACTGTTAAATAGTCCTGTTTTATTCGATATAATAATTTTTAAACGGTTAATGCATTTAATTAACTGCAAACGTATCATTTTTATTTAATTAACATTAATGAAAATTATAAAATATCACATTTAATCAAAAAAAAAGAAAGAATGAAGATAATTAATACCCAGTTGAGTTCATTGTATTCAGGCCAATAAATATTATCCCATTTTGTGGTTAATTAACAATTAACATTGTTTGGCTCATAACTTAAAATGTTATCAGCCGAATTACATGGTGTAATGAAATTCGAATGTTACATACACCCGAATTGTATGAGTTTGAATCAACTGAGATACAGTAACTCCATGTATCTTAATTCTTAATTATCTTGTAAAATATTACCTGAACATAACAAAAAAATGTTCTATAAAAAGTAAAACTGATGAGTTCTTTTTTCTTTATTTTCATCAGCCACTCAAGACATTTTATTATTATACATAATTATGATGTAGAACATTTTTCACAGCATTTCTGTCAGTTATATTTACGTAGACATTGAAGACTTTCCATTTTTTTGTCTTATATATTTTGCTATAAACTTATTCCTTACACATAACCTGTTTACAATGTTAATTAAAATATTTTTTATATTTCCTTTGTAATCCTAACGGCAATAAGTTAATATGAATGAAACACTGTAATTCAATTATAATTAAATTACATTAAAACATTATATGCCTTCTTATGAATGAATTTAAATGGTAACAATGTGATTTAATTATTCAGTCATTTGTTAACGTAGAGAATATCGTTAATTTAAATTTTGTGGTCCATCACAAAATTGCGTAGGGATTCACTTAATAATTTTTGGTTATTTTCTTTTTTTTTTCTTGTTAAACTTGACCCAGTCTTTGTTCATCTCCAATCTTGGCAAAGACGAAAAAAAGAAAGAAATTAAAGTAAAATCGCCTTTGTCTAGGATCAGTTGGATAGCGACTTTTCCTTGAGTTTGTTGGTTTATGCTTTCAATTCAGTGAAATTTATTTTCGCCTAAGACGATTGGATAACTGTAAAATTACGAGGGTTGTCCCCATCACAAATTTGAACAAAAGAAAAGGTCCACAATTCTTCAAAGGATTGAAGCGTCAAACTGAGAGACGTCATTCCTTAACGGTTGGATCACACATAATTCGATGAATTCCTATACTGTTTCTTCAATCTGTTCAAATAAAAAAAAATGTAAAAGAAATAAAAGGAGATGAAATAAATGAAATCAGTTAAAAATTACGTGTAAGAATATTCGTCTATGACTAAAGGCGCTTTAAAGGGTCTCAAACAAAACAATTATATTTATATTTTCATTTCTTTATTAAAAGCAAAAAGAATAAAATTTAGCCGTTGAAAGTTAACTAATTTACCAATTTTCTTTCTTATATTTGCTGAGTATCAACGATGGTACCGGTTCTCAAATATTGCCTAAGTAGGGTATCCTTAATATTCCGATGTTAAACAAGAAATTTTCATATTCTTTTTGGATTAATTAATCGGAATCATAAAAGGAAATCCTTGTGTACATTAACAAGTGTGGCATTTTTCTTATCTTCAATTTCTTCGAAAACGGTGGCGTCTTCTTTTGCCTTTAGTAATAAAAAAAAAACATCTCACTTTAAATTTAATTCATTCTGAGGCACAATTTTATTCAATATTATTGCCAGAGTATTTCTTAGATCGAGAAGTGAAAGCACAAAAAATGATTTTTAGAAAAGATTCTCAATTTTCTTTCGTTCATCTTTAGGGTAATTTTTTCGGTTTTGCATAACAAAAAGAAAAGTTCATCATTCGTTAACGAAACAATGGTATCGGTCAATTACCACATCAAAAGATTGGGGATAAAAGTTAATTATGCGACCACTCAATGTCATGAGTACAAAAAAAAATTAAATTATGTTCTACTCTTCGTTTCTTGTTATTCCAATTTTAATTTATGTTCTGATATGGATTTTTCGATCAACCACATTATTACTGTGAGAATATAACAAAAGCCCAAATCGAAGTTCAAATCCAATCGAATTAATTTCATTTTTGTTTACAAGATTCTTGGTGTTATATCGAATAACTTTTATACGATTTTCTGTTTTTTGGTATTTCGTTTTTAACCATGAGTGATTTCGGAATTCTTCATGTAACAATGTAACCGGAACCCGGTCGAAAAAGAAAGGAAAAATGATAATCTTAAAAGTATATTCAATGTAGAAGTAACCGTTGAAAAATAATCGTATAAAATTTATCATTCTGTTATGGTGGACGCACAACTGAAGCATCAGTTAAAAGTCAATGAAATTCCATCAGATGGATAGGAAGTTTTACTGCTTTATTATTTTTTTTTCTTCCTTGACTTGAGTATATGGAAAACAAAGTGGAAAAGTTAAAGAAAGGCAAGACAGAAAAAAAGAAACTTTCACTGTTTTTTTTGGCAATTTTCATTATTATTTTATCATTCAATGGCAATAGACGTTCACATTTCATACCTACTCGTTCCAATATAAATAATCATAATTATGTACCGTCATTCATTCCCATAAAACATTTGCATAATTCCAAACACTTCATTTTTTTTTTGTTCCTACACTTTCTTTCTCTCTCACGTAAAATTGGTTGTGATGAAAAGTTTTCTTTATGATGGGGCCATTATTTTTCACCACCAACGATTATACATCAAGCCAATGAAGAAAAATCGAATACTCTAGCGTATTCAATGACGACTAGTCTCAATATTTATCTTTTCCAATGGACTCTTTTACGGTTATTTTATAACTAACCGAGAAATAACACATCCCGTATTTTTCATTTATATTAGTCGACTGTTTATTTCCACCGGAAATTTTTTTTAGTTAAAACGGAATTTGAATTGGAATGATAACATTCAAATGGACGGATCTTTGTTTACGCGAAAATTCCTAACGGACTAATAATTCATAAAAAGTTTTTTTTATCATTATGAAATTTCATTTATTATTACAGTCAGTTTTATACCATTTAGATTATCATTTCAGAAATGGTATTGTAAATTGTTACATTAAAAATTTAGTGTTATAATTGTAATAAAAATATGCTTTGTTTGCATATTTGATGCACATTTATACTATTACTCGTTTTCCTAGAATATTACAAGCTAATTAAAACTCTCAATACTGCAGTGTTAACTGAACTTGATGAAACTATAGTTATACCTATCGGTACCATTGAATATAATTAAATGATAATAAATTTAAGTCATTCAATTTCAAATAATTAAAAGTTCTTGGGTTTACTTCAGTACCTTCGGTGTTAATCAGAATGCGGTTAACTGATAATAAATAATGTTAAACACGTGTATCTTTTGTATTTTATCATCTATTTTTCAGTTGATTTTGCGCTATACTGAATTTTAATTTAACTGAATTCCACCTAAAATAGCTTATTCAGATGATTAATTTAATTGCATTCAATACCGTTTGAATTTGAATAAAAATGTTTTTCAATTGATAACATTCACAATTTACATTGAATCTTATTTACCGCCTCTGTGAGCTATTCAATAAACCATGACTAACATAAATTATTGTATTCAATTCATTTCAATATTGATTCGATACCATAAAAAAAAAATCATAATTTGATTAAATGATATCGAAAGCCACGTGGTCGAATTTCTATTTTGTTATTTTTGTTCTGCATCATTCATAATAATTCATTTTACGGTGAAATGATCATAAACTAAACATAGCGGTAACATTATGTATGGGATGGAAAAGAAGCATAGAAAAATTTATGAGGAAAAGCTAACCTTTTGGAATATTAGAAATGTTATGATGTCGACATTCCATTCTGGTTTGCGGAAAATCAGATATCAAAAGCGAATTTTTCAACTCTATTCAACCATTGTAAACGACCTTGTGAATTATTTTTCTATGTGTCGATTGAGGTTGTATAGGCAAAGAAAATAAAAACTGTAATATTAAACGATAGAAGGAAAAATGTAGCATCTTGAAATTCATAACAATCATGTGGCGCATAAATATTGAACAATTTATGAAATATGCTTTCATTGACCATAAACTGTAATGTTAAATCGGTGTTACCAGCTACCCTTTGAATCCTTTTTCAACCGTAAATACATTGGAAATCGAACAATGTTTTTTCCGTAGTTGGGTGTGGATACTGATTGCATTATATTGAATGATACTAAATAAACCGTACATTGTTCAAGATACTCGACGCTTGATGTTTCATATCTCATAATTTGTATCATATTATGGCATCCAGAATACTATCGTGTGAAGTAAAAATCACCATTGATTGCCATAGCCACCCCATGAATGGTGCGACATCCATCGCTTTGATGGGGTTGTTATTCTTGTTGGCCGCCAGTTCTCATGTCGGTTCCAAATAGATTGGAAATTGTATCAAGACAGCAAAATTGTCGTCATAAATAAAATACCATAAACATGAAATATGATTATAATTTGAATAGAAAAGTAATGTGTGGGTGGGTACTAACTTATGGACAATTCTGCCGTACAACGACAAAATGGTATAACTGCACACTTACCGACTATAGGACTTATTATTATATTCAAAAAATTCATTTATTATTCTAACTATATAATCTAGTATCAAATGGATACGATTAATTTTAATTAGTAAAAATTAAGATTATAGATTTTATGAAATGGTACAAGTGCACATAAAAACCAAAAATACACATACAAAATGGTACAAGTGCTTTTATACCATTTTATTCACCATTTTCACGAGCATTGTGGCGAGTTATTAAAAGACAAATCATTACACAGAATGGTACAAAGAATACACTAGATTATGAATCCTTTCTTTATGACCACAAAAACAAATTTGGGTATATTTGAGAAATTCAAATATGTGATATTAGAAATTCATGGTATAAAAATTTATTGTATANATTTTCACGAGCATTGTGGCGAGTTATTAAAAGACAAATCATTACACAGAATGGTACAAAGAATACACTAGATTATGAATCCTTTCTTTATGACCACAAAAACAAATTTGGGTATATTTGAGAAATTCAAATATGTGATATTAGAAATTCATGGTATAAAAATTTACTGTATCGAAGATTTGTATCATGATTAGAATTGATTTCGACAACATAAAAATATAATACGCAACAGATTTTTAAGACAATAAATGTTACTGAGTATGTTGTGAAAAATAATTTGTAATCAAATGAAATAAATTTTAATTAAAACTCGTATAATAATATTTTTATTCAATTCTCACTGTCACTTATACCATTTATGAAATTTATATTTTTCTTTTTGTGGAAATAAAAACTTGGTGTGAATCTTTCAATAAATGGTACAAAGGCAATTATACCATTTTGTGAGAGTATTACTGCTCAAAATCATAGAAAATACTTTTTTTAAAATGGTTTTTGCGCATTTAATTAATTATGATACTGATGTTCATCTTAGGTCCTAAGATATATAATACATCTCACTGAGATTAACACATTACAATTGAAATTATTAAAAAATATTGAATAGTTTTGAAGTTATAATCATCGAAACTTCAATCGCGATTATCTCGAAATGAGAGCCATGTCGGTTATACCATTTTGTCGTTGTACGGCAGAATTCTATTCAATGGATTTTGATTTGGCATCTTTTTAGTTCTCCACATTGTTGACAAACTAACGCGTCCACATGTACAAATGATTGTCATCTACCTAACAACGAATATAATGTTGGCCAAGTATAAACAAAACAGTGTGGAGGGAAAATTTTAATACTAGTCCTCGGTAATTTAATTTTGCGTATTTAACTGGCTGTCAAACCACACACAGTCTCAATGGTTGTTATTACACCAAACCCATTCCAATTGAATTCAATTGTTTCTTATTATTTTCCGCATAAGAAAATCGTCGTAGCAAGGAATAACAAAAGAACGGCATAGAGAAAAATTTTCCTTGTTGATTTCTATTTTTCTCTGTTATGGTTCTAGACAAACTTAATGTGTATGTGAAAGTATACGTCTCAGAAGTTTTTCTATTACGGCATAAGACATAAATGGGTACCGCAACGCGCTACTCGAAGAGAAAAACTAATAAGCGAATAACGAATTTTGTTTCATTCTTTTTTTTGGGTTAGGCCTCAATTTTCTAAGTGAAATTAAATTAAATTATTATTCATTGGAAATGAATTGATTATATTTTGTTTGGATAGTTTATGGGGAGTATGGTGTCTAACAAAACTGGTTACTTGTAAATTATAATAAGCGTATATGAAGGCCACAAAATTTAACATTTGCCCAATATAATTAATAGGGAACCCAAGTCCATACAAACAATGGAGACGCCTAATCGTATTAAGACGTTATCAATATTTTACAATGACAATAATGAATTATGTTTCCTTTTTTTTTTGCTGTGTGTGTGTGTGTGTTGTTGGTTTTCATGTTTTAATAACTAATCGAATTATTTCCAATTATACCGATGGAAAAGTATTCGTGTTAATTACGTATTGTATTCATCTCCTTTGGTTTCATGTTAATTTGAATCGGGTGGTGGTAGAATGATGAGATGAAGCGTGAGTTTTGTGGACAATGACACAATTTCCGACCATTATTGATTAATACCATACATGAGAATATGTTGGAACATCTGTGTTGTCATTATCTCCTGAAAACTAATGGACAGTTTCAAAACAAAAGAACTAATGAAACACATTCATTAATATACTTGTCCACCCTCGATCCGAAATAAAACATGAGGCGAAAAGAACATAAATGATATTGATTTACTTACACGCACAACGATAATTACATTGCTAATATTTACTTCTGCAATTATGTCGCTTAATACACAAATTTTGGGGATGATTCCGCGCATATTTGACCAAAATAAAAATGAATGTTGATCCGTGAATTTCTAATTTATTGATACTCGATGGTTTAATCATTGATGTTGCGGTTTCAATTAATTCACTTGTGCAAATAGAAAATGAGACCAGAAAGTGAAAATATTCTCTTACCGCATTTATATGAAATGTTTAATTGCATAAAATACTTGTTGGCCTATTATTATGTCGCTTTAATGTTGAACCGTTTAACATGACCAACGATGAGTTTGTAATTGCATATTTATGTATTCTAAATTAATCATGTTCTTTCTTCCATTTGATACTTATCGTTTCTGATGGGAGATATTTTCAATTAAAGTGATAAAGTGAACATAAAATTTGGTTTTTCAGTCAAAATGTATCATTGACCTTTAAGTGGTATAACCTTATCAACGGATAAATTTCTGTTTAATTAATTTCATTTTAGCTCAATGCTCCGTTTGAACTGTTCTGGAGTTGTGTATCGTTTTCCTTTTTCCTGGTAATCAACTAAAATGTCTTTAACTGAGCCGTATGATATCGTTATCCTTAATGTTTAATAAATTCCGTATATTTATTCTCTGCTCTTCCGCCAAATAAAATATTCGATAGAATTTAATGTTGGGGTATGCTCGTTTAGTGGTTTATCTCATCTGTTTAAGAAAACAGTGGGAGCCGGTTCTGTTTTTAAAATGATTTTTCCCCTTGTTGTGATCTAAGATTTCTGGCACCAATATATTCTCTAATGTTCAAGTATTCGAATGTAGCTCACATTTATTTTATGTTCGATGCCATTTAATATGATATGCAAAAATGTTTGAGCATCTAAAACCTATAAAATTCGTAAAAACCAGAATTTTCTTTTAAAATCAAAAGAAAAACGAACAAGATAATGGAAAGCTTTAGTTGAATCAGTGAATGATATCTTATGTTCATTTCAACATTGATAACCATAAGTGGTATCAATAGTATGATGTCGGTTGAAATTGTCTGGCTCATAGGATTCATTCAGCCCCACGATATCCTCATATCAAATTTCTATTTAATGGGATATCTATTCCCTATGTTCTCTGTTTTTATGAACTAACATTAACTGTATAAAACTATGATGCATATGTATAAAACATCAATTGTAAAGTAGTTGAATAGACACTGTCATCAATTCTATGGTAAGTAGCAGTACATATTTTTAAATAATTTAATCTAATAATTTTACATGGAAATGATGATATCATAATGTGGCATAAGATCGATATGGACCATCCCATTCTGCATAAATTTTATTTATCAAAAATGGTGATTTTTTTCCATTTTGGTATATTGGATTAGAACTCCTGTTGATTATTCATAATCGTATGTGTTGGTTTCATATTGATAAATATGACATGAGCATGATGATGATATTGGCGGTAAACAGACATTATAATCTCAGTTAGAAATTATAATTAGAATTACTAGTATTTGATGATGTTAATGTACATGGAAATCTGTATGATTATATCTGAGTCATCGTACAGAATAAATTCCAATAATTAGAGGGTATAAAATAACGATACTCATTCTAAGCGACTTCTTTACTAGCGTTTGTCTTTTTATTTTTATTTTATTCAACTGTTGGCTTCAGATTTTCCTTTAGCAAAATTATTTCATTCGTTTGAAGAAGAAAACAACGGTACGATACTAAAAGACTAATTGCATTAATTAATCGCTATTTATTATATTAAAGCCTATGATCTTTCATTTATCGTCTTTTATTTTATCATTAATTTAGCATTAAACCATCATCAGAAATGTGAACAAGAAGAAAATCAGTAAGAAATAATAATGTCTATAAAGACGCTTACAATTAACTTACCTAATTGAAATGTATTGAAATTTTATATGACGGCATCAGTATATACTAAGAAGATTTATTTTTATTGGTTGTGCTTCTTGGTATTTCCACATTTAAAATTAATTCCTCCCGTCATTGTCCTCCATTGTAACAATATTTAAATCAAATGGTGTTTCCAATAAACCAGAAGACGATACAATTGTTTTAGTTTTAATACCGGATAACAATTCATTGGATGTTGGTGTTAATGTGGTCACTATTGTTTTACCATCTTCACAAATATTTACATTTTGTTCAATCGGTTGTGACATTTCGTTGTATATAATGTTTGTTACTTTTATATTATCATTACATGTTGGACCACGCGGTATTATTTCTGGTTTCCGTTTAGTACTGTTTGCTAATAACATTGTTTCATGTCCATTTTCATTGCCATTACAATTCGCTCGTTCTGTACGTAATGTTCTTGTATAAATATTATTGTATAGACCACCGCTACGTCGAAAACATGGTAACACTTGTTTAAATTCTTTACGGAAATTTTCATTTAGCCATGCATATAAAAATGGATTATAACATGTCGATGAGCATGCAATCGTATGTGTTATATAAAAGATAAAATTTGCAATCCAATTATCAAAATCGGCAAAATCTGATACGATATTAAATAAATTAATTGGTAGCCAGGATACAGCAAATACGGCTACCATTGCAATTAACATACGATTGGTACGTTTCTTACGATCGCGGTCAGCCTCTTCCTTTTGTGATGTCTTTGTACCCGGTTTCGATTTAACACGATTATTTAATTTGTATGATACGCACACATAACATACAGATATTACAATAAATGGTATCACAAATTGTAATGTTGATGTCACTGATCCATAAATTTTACGATAATGTTCTGATGGCCAGTCCTCTTCACATAACCATTCACCATAACCATAATCGGATGGCATCAATTTCATATAAATACCATATGGTAATGATAATAGTAATGACACAACCCATATGCAAATGACAATTATGATGCATGTCGTTAATTTCATACGTGGATGAAATGGATAAATAATTACAAAAAATCGATCCACAGCAATTGCTGTTAATGTTAATGTTGATATATAAATACTGCTACTTTGGGCATATGGTACCAAACGGCATAGGAGGGCGCCAAACACCCAACGTGCTAAAAATGTATAAAGTGGCGTAAACGGTACTGCTAAAATACACAATAAAATATCAGAGAGTGCTAAATTTGTTATGAAGATATTTGTAACCGTTTGCATTGCTTTATTACGTAGGACCACATAACAAACCAACATATTACCAATTACACCAATTGTAAATATAACAATATAGAACAGTATATAGACCGTTTGTACATATTTATTGTGTATCAAATCTTCATCCATTGACAATGAATGATTTGAAAATGTTTGGTTACCCGCCCAAACGGTATAATTAAAATCACCACCAAAATCTGAATTACCCATCATTAATGTTTTAAGTTTTTCTCAATGTTCACTATTTCAATTACGAGAATTAATTAAATTTGCATAACTGTATGATTCACTTTTGGTTTGATTGTTCACTATGATTTCATATTGCCGTTGACAAAAGAAATTGTTTTTTGATTAAAACACAAGAGTTAAACACAATTTGATAATGTCACTATAAGTCATCGCATGTCCTCCGATAACATATTTATTCAGTTATTTATCATGTATTCTTACTACCACGTAGTTAAAACGTGTCTCGATTTATTATAAATTATTCTTTTATCATGTTAATGTCATAAAATCGTAAAACAACATCGAGTGTAGATGATTAAATAATAATAATGAGAAAGTAGCAGTGATAACAGACTACACATTCACTTTATTTCGATTTTTCACACTGACAGATAATCTGGTTTGTGTCAATAAGTTGAGCATTTAATATGGTGAGGAGGTGATAATAAGCCCACAAGAGGCGGCCAACAAAGTGCTTTTATGATTGTTTTTCCTCAGCCACTGCCACTGGTTTATTTTTTTATTTTTTATTTTTTTTTGTTTAAAAGTCTAGAGATAAAATTTTCAATCTGTCCTTGTACTGGCTGAATACACTCTTGTAATGATTTAAACTTGACTGTTCGTTTAATCTTTATGTATTTATTGTTATCATTGATTATATCTGACTAAAACACTTTCACTTTATTATTATGAGATTTTCCCAATTTATGGTCACTTGAAAAACAATTTTTTGTTGTGATTTTAGTTTCTTTTTTTATTTTTGTTATTTTATAACACACTTGAGATTGTGCACTTAAGCTATACTGTGACACTTGATTTATTCGCCTGCTGTGTAACAGATCATTGAATTCCCATGATTACAATTAATATCACCGTTGACCAGTACTAGTATTGTTCGTTCAATGGACATTCACTGTATTGTTGATCCAAAAGAGCATGTTGACACCAAACAGCTACCCCTTTTCTATTCTCTATGGAAATCTTATATTATTTAATCAACACCAATTGTTTGGTGGTACTCGTCTAGTTTAACAAATGTATTTGGGTTTGAGGTTTTAATCATTCAAACACATTATTCCATTATGACATGTTCAACAGATACCAATTGTCGCATTTATACTATATCTCCCCAATGTGTACGTATAGTTCCATTAAACCATCAACCGGTCTATGAACTTGTATACAATCTGATCTCCTTTTTTCCCTATGCTGTCAACAGTTGGCTGAAAATAAATCAGAAACGTATAATGAAGAGGTGTAATAAAATGGAATATTGTATAGAATAATGAATTCTTTCCTGGTTTCGATAAACAGGTTCACAATTATGATTGCTATAAAAAATAAGAGTAAATTCGCTATTTATTCAATCCTATTGGACGGAAGAGTGTGATAAAGATAAATATGTGCTTTTATGTCATTCTCAATATGCTGCTATCATTCTTTTGTTGATGTTATTGTTGCATAAACTTTGCAAAGAGATTCTATTTCAGAACCAGAAAAAAGTGAACGGACGTAAAATTGCTCTAAATGTTACGGATAGCAGAGAAAAATCCGAAGGTGTATTGACGGAAGCAAAGGAAAAGGATCATAGAACTTAATGGTATACATCCTGAAGTGTTTTATCAACAAAAAACTTGGCATAATATCCGTCATGTTCTTATTTATTTGGTTTCCCATGTAGTTTTTATGGTAACCACAATAATAATGCCATTATACTGTTCCTCTATGGTGTATGAGTTTGCCATTTTTATTTTGGTGGAATTTTGTTTTTCCTTATACTTCAAGTTTTATTTTATTTTTTCGTAAGGAGGCGATGTTAAATAGCACTCAATATACTCTGTATGTAAACTTATCAATATGTCATCATATGCGTATCGTAAAAATATGTAGAAAATAATGAAAATATGATACTGTCAAAAACATTATGGTCTTAGACAGTTTCTTTTCCTCGTTGAGTGATGATTCTCTAACGAAATTTTATATCATTTTCTTGGAGAAACTGAGGCATTGTGACAACGGTTCACAGTACCCCAGTTTATTTTTAATGGTCCACACTGACTCAACATCCTGTTGGAATGTCATTTATTTTACTGTCGCGACAGTATATCAAACAGTTGGATCAAAACCGGTGAGATACAGCTCATCCAAGTAACGACCATAAAGAAAATTCATTGAGTCTGCAGGTACTCCAATAATGAACTTAGATAAAGTAATTTATTATAAATATTCGTTCTGTGGGTACCACAGGTATTTCGTGATATTTTATCAAAAAAGAAAAAAATCACCATAACCGTTAGCTGAACTGGAAAATTATTCAGTATATTCACGCTAAGAAATAGAAAATTATTAAGTGTAACAAGTAAGAAAACAAAATAACCGAAACCGTAAGAATAATTGGGTAACAAAATATGAATTTTAAAATACATCCCACACTAAAAAATGTTCGTTTTACATTTTTTCTTAGATTCTGGGAAAATATTCGATTTGTTCGTTTTAGAAAAGTTTCATAAAAATACTTAAGTTAATCTCGTGCATAAAATAAACAAACATAAGATGTTATGTTGGATCAAAATGCTTTATGTTTCATTATCATAAGTCAATTTCTTTTCCATTTAATTCTTGACTTAAGCGATGTATTGTAATATCATAAATTAAAAATCAAATTTCTTTAACCTCAATGGTGGCAAATGATGATTTTTTAACCAGTTTTGATTTATTCGTAATTTTTGACATCAATTACGTTTTAAATGAAATTAATAATTTATGTTGCGTTGAATAAGTAATCATGTACAACCGCATTACTTTGGACATTATGTAAATGAGACACGTGCCAGATGGTAATATGATCTTGAAATTCCATGGTAGGAGTTAATGTCAAAAATTACCTGAGATTTCAATGGAGTTCTAATTAGCATTGAATGACAGATTTGCAGAGAACTCAATTAATATGAAAATACCTACAATTCGTTTCATACAAACAGTTAATTAAAATGTTTTTGAAGCCAAAAATCTTTAAATGATTGTTTTAAAGTTCTGGGATACTTTTATACAAAACAATTTATCTGTTCGTGTTATTGAAACTTTCTATTCAAACTTCTTTGAATTCTTGCGTTTATTTGGATACATTTTGGAAATAGTATAAAAGTGATTACAAAATGATGTTGGGTTCCAATTCACCAAGGAATTAAGATCAAAGAATATTTACTTGTGACCGTAACACCTTCGCTTGTTATTCCGTTTCAAATACGTATAGCTGTTAGATGGTAAGTGAAAGGATTGATTTTATGACCTCATCAACAGCCAATGGTGTGGATTTAATTTTCTTTCAAAACAAGAAATGGGTTTTTAAATACTTTTCAAGATGTGTCTGTCAAATTGGGATTTAATTCAGTGAAACAAAAACCATTTAAAAAGATGGTTAATGGCACATTAAAGTTTTCCCATCAGCGTGTTACTTTGTTATCATGACTATCTGATTTTGTTATTCTGATACACCAAAATATTCATATTTAATTGTGCATAATAACTCATTTGACTGTATACTGATAAGCCTATTAACATCATTTTATAGAATGAATAAATATTTAATTAACCTGAATATCTTATGTTTAATAGAAAACAATTTTTCGTGTATAAGGCTTCTGATAAGGTAGGCGTCTGTTCAGACGGACAGAGAGTGAATAAGAAATGAGAATTGAATGGTAACCAAAAGAGTTTTATGTTGGTGTCGTGTCAACGAATATTTTCCATATAATTTCCACAGTTAAATAAGTACGGCTTTTCTAAATTCATTGTGGCCATTTAATGGTATCTTCTATTGCTGGATCAACCATAACGTGACACTAGTGGACCTGAATAAGAAAATTGAATGGTTGCTGTGAACTAAAAGGTCACCGGGAACTTCATATAAAATGCGTAGCTTTTATTTGAGACACTATGAAACTAAGAACAAATGGAACAACCATAAAACCATTTGATAGCATTTTATGTGCTCGAAATGCGAGTGTATGGCCAAAGGGGAGAAAATGATAAAAATCAATACTTTATAGTGTATTAAATTGTTGTTTAATCGACTGGTCATATTTAAGTGGATTTACTGTAACTGCCAACCGTCCAATCCAAATCATGTACTAGTGTTTAGATGGAAAATTTGTACTGTTTTTCCGATAATGAACTCAGTACCCATATAAATATTGATTGATTGCAACAGATTAACTGTACAATACGACGGTTATCAATTGATATCCTTTTGGAATGGACTTGAAAAATGTGTTTAGTTGTATGATTTAAACTTTTGAAACAAATTCAATGTGATTGACAGTATAACATTGACGGTAACAAGGGCATCTCAGTAATTAAGTGTAAAAATAATTGACATTAAATGAATCATTGGTACAATCAAAAGGAATTTTTTACAATTTTAAATTAATTTCTTAGTACAAACGATTAAAGGCCATTGAATTGACCGCCATATGCTGTGGCAAATGTCTGTGTTTGTTCAACTAATTGATTCTTTGAATACGAACAATCACAGTAAATCGATGAGTAATCAAAAGGTATGTTTATTAATTACTGTCCGCCTAATTGATTGAATGACTAAATTTTAACCGTTTATTGTATGCGAATTAATATTGAAAATTATTCGTGATTTTGATTTCTTTTTATTTTTTCAATTCAATCCAAGTATTTTTAATATTTTATGTTTATTATTACCGATTGAAAATTACGTGGAAATTAATATAAAATTCTATAAATAAAAATTTTGTGTGGAAAAATTTGAATATAAAATTAATGGGCCACGATCTAATCGTTTCTGTTTACAAATGATAAACAGAATAAAAAAAAATTGTTAAGCTACAAAATGAGCATAATCTCTATTGAATTAATATGGAAACAAGTAAATCTATACAGTTTTTAGATTATTATGAATGTACATAATCATAGAAGAGGCGGTCAATAGAGTTACATGAATATTAAAATTTTATTCATAGAATGAAATTAGCGTACAACAACAACAAGAAAATTATGATGCTATAGTGAATTGGTTTTAATTTTCCATTTAATTGATATATTCATTAGAATGGACATTTGGTACACAGGAATTAATAGCCAATGCCGCGAGTAAATAGAGTTTTAAATGTGAAAATATACGCAGTATGGGATTATGATGTTATTTTCTCTCTTGTTTAATGTTTTACTTTTAGTATTTTTGTCGGCAATTATTAGTGAACTTAAAAATAAACAATCGTTCTATAGTGAGTGAAGTTAGAAATAAAAATTTAATATGAACCGTGGCGGATATTAAGTGTCCGCTTAATGAAAACCAAAAATAAAAAAAAAAAAAAAATATTTTAAGGTAGAACATAACGGGTGGTATTCACACATTTAATGGCAGTAGAGAACACTTAATCAAATGAATTTTATAAGAATAAAGAACCGATTATTAGGCAAATGGAAATTAGTTCTTTCGACAGTTTCCCGGAATAAGATGAGAAAACTATTCAGTAGATAATTCATTGATTTTATTAACCAAAATGGAAAATTGAAAAGAATTCTTAATTTAAAATCAAAATCGCTACGTTATCTGGTACCAATAATGATCTGTAATGAAGTGAATAAAATGATAATAAATCAAATACTTGATGGCATAATTCCGCATAATGGAATTACTTGTAAAATGTAATTGATGATATTGTAAACCGATAAAGCGGATATAAATTTTACCAATTTCCGTTATTTTTATTTTATCACTGTTTCGTGTCTTTTATCCTTCATTGCCTTCGGGTGGGAGTGAACTTTATCTATTTCATTGGCCCATACTTTATTCCATGTAAACTTAAAATGTCTTGTATTCATGTATTATTGACATCTTAAGTATTGCCATGTGTATGTTTAATATACATTACTCGGTTCTGTTTTCACTGTATTTAAACGTAAAATATTCACTTATATACCGGTGTTAGTACACCGAATAACATTGTTTGTAATAGAATCAATCTATCTATCTTGAAACTCGTCAGCTTGCTGCTGTTCTTCTGTTATCATTCAATCAGGAATACATTTAAAGTATTTTATATCTCTTTCTCCAAAAATGGAATACAGAAAATCCATGATAATATTTATGCAGAAGTTGAAGAATTTAAAGATTCGTTATTTTGTTTTGTGTCTAAAATTTGAACCTGTTAGATGTTGAGAGAAATTTCAATTATGTTAAATAGCTATTTCCCAACCGCCAAGTGATAATGTCACGTTCTTAGCATTGCTCTTGTGTCATGTTTTTTGGAGAAATAAAAAACAGCAAAACCAAAAAGACGACAACAACCCATTGGGTTAAACAGTAAAACATATGAGCCACAAGGTGGAATACCTAATACTAAGACGGTTGAGAAATACACGTCGGCAGTAAAGGAAATTTAAGAAGCAATGATAAACTGTATTATAATGAATTTCTTTTTTAAATTTAAATTTCAAGGATTTAATTCAACGAATTAGAGAATTCCATTGTGTGCTCTTACGATTTCCGTAATTTCCGTACATAACGAATGATTTTCTTGCATAACAAACGTTGTATTGAAGATATTTTCATTTGTTATTTATTTCGTATTTCCTTGCAGGAATGAATTTATGTATCCACTAAAATACATTAACTTTGTCATCATTGTACATTCAGTAGTTCTCTCTTTAAGTCACCAGAGCAGTAGTTTTTCCAATGTCAATGATCAAAATACCCTTGACGAATTACATAGAACTGATAATAATCGTTTCACTAATAAATCTTCATTATTTTCACCGAATATAAATAAAGAATCCGGTTAAGAGTTCAAGTGGAGAACATAATTAATCGATATGATATCATATAACTCCCATAAAATATCTAGTACGTTATGTTCTTAAAAACATGGTACATCAATTGAGCTGCTGTTCAACTAAAACCAATTAACTTTTACTCATATCGTTCATATCATTCAATAATATTGAATGTCATTCACGTGTGTCTCACATTATATTGAATGACATGATACCGTATGCTGATGAAAATAATTAAAATTAAATCCATTCTGATATCATAAATTGAATATAATCATTAGATCCCAGCTGTTTATAAATTTTTCTTGCAAATAATTCATTACTCCCAATTAATTAGCATAAACATGTAATTGCAAAATAAAATTCTTTTAATTTTCATCTTTTAAAATCACAGTAACTCATTTATCCATTTTGAGCCACTCATTTTGGTTTGAAACAAGATGGTCAACTAATTGAGTTCTATAAAATAGTACCCTACCCCCATTAACGAATCATTAACACACTCATATGATATTTATTTCAATGAAATTAGTTTTCTTATTTGGTTTTAAGCATTTCCTGTGGCTCAACAAATAACGGAAACAAAGAAAAAACATTCTATTCAGTACCATACCAACATCCTTTTCTCTATTCATTGTGAATGAACTAAAAAAATGGAAAATTTTAAAGACCGATAACAGTTTATGGTACAATTTTCATGGTGTACCATCCCATTCAATGTAAATGACATGTTTTACTTCCTGGTTTTGGTTACACCACTATGTTATACTCCCACCGTTACCACCTTAACACACATACGAAAAATTTTAAAATAAAATAAAAACTAATAGAGTACTTTGAAATACGTTTCCCTTTGACACAACCACTTTTTTTTATTATTCATCAACGGCAACAACCAGTTGGATTTGAAATTTCTCTGTTTTTTACCCTGATACGTTTACTAATGGACGACGGTTTTGTTACCATGTTTCTCTTATTGCCTTTCTTGTTCGTGTTAAACTGGAAAATTGTATGTTGTTGTTGTTGTTGATTGCACTAGAAATGCAAAATAAAATTGTGAAATGTATAAACCAAAACGTTTGTAAACTATACGATGAATGTACAAGTGTTCATAAGTGGAGACTGCACTTGACGGTAATCCGCATGATTGTTCACATAAAATCTCACCTTTTATTCATACTAACGGTTTATTATAAATGGTAAAATAACGTGAATTGCCATAAATTAGGTGTTCCATGCAAATAATAATCACGTTAATTTTGAATTTTCGACAGCATAATTTTCACATATTATGTGATATTACAATTTTTCTTTTATTTTTTCTCTTTGTATTACTTTTTGATAACCCAAAACATAACACATGCAATACACTGTTTTTATGGAAACATTGTTATTTTAGATTATTAGAAATAAGCAAATGCTTACTTAAAGCTGTACAACACTAAATATTACAATTTCACTTTTATGAACGAACATTAAATGTTAGAATTGTGTTTTATGATCTTTGGTTTTCCTTTCGATTTTACCATTAACGAGAAGGAAAATACATTGATTCTCACATAAAACCATATGGATTATCATTCAAGAGTCGTACACTTCATAAAATACGCAGAGGCCAATGATTTGATATCCATTAAATAGATTGAATTTTCTCTCGTTTTTTTTTTTTGCACTTTAATGGTCGAATTAATAAATTTATTATTGGTCATGTTTTGATGTTTCAATCCATTTCATTCTGTTGATGCGTAATTCAATTGAGAATTGGAAAATCCTCTTAGACATTGAATTGATTACCAACACCATGGAATTATGTTTAATGATTAATAATCTGAATTGCGTAGTGTACGCAATTGCTTCATATCACACAATATTCAGTGGCACAATAAATCCATTCTACCTTCAAAATTATCAATAATTCAGTTTGTCTATCATTGATTTTAAATATTCTGACCTATTGATTGCCATTAGGCAACTTATATGAGGTTTTATAATCACCATCAATGTAATTGAACAAATCGGAATCCCATTAAATTAAAGTTCACCACAAAAGTTTACATAATCCTTACATGATTAAATGGTTTATGTGGTAACTGATTAATTCAATTATTCAAAATATTAAAAAAGTAAATACATGAAATCAATACAATTCCCTTTTGAATAATTATTTTCTATTGATTTAAATTAAAAATTTGAATTGTAATTGGAATAAGTGATTGAATTTATAAATAAAGAATTTAATCGATTAAATGAAAATCAAATGAAATTCAATTTAATTTATTTTACATCTAACGTTGTTAATTGATGTTGACACGAAATGTATTCATAATTGTTTTAAATCATTTAAATGAAGTAAAAAAGGTAAAACGAAAATTAAGATAAAACAGAACAATTTCGATTGAATATGTTCCAATAAAATTTGCATTGTTAATATCGTCATTGAATTGATAACATAAAATGATTATCAGATAAAGTAAAGTACTGATCCATTTTGGATTTAATTGCCATTAAAATGTTAATATTGGCCAAGAGACACAATATATTGTTGTTTGTGCATATAATTCATTATAATAACTGCAAAGGACACTCAGGAAAAATCGGAAAATAGCAAAATATTTGACCTGAAAAACAACGTGTTTTTTTCTTCGTTACCTTGTTTACCCATTGTGTGGTTTTCATGTATGATTTCATTTAACATAATATTCAGAGAATATTATTTGGCATACTATGAAAAGGATTTCGTAAATCATAAATCATCTAAACATAAAATTTGTTATTTGGATTTAATTCATTTGCTAATAAATATATTTCGGTTTTTCATACAAATCCATTTGTATTATGGTATAACTCCAACAGCGTCAACATAACTAGTGCTGATATGAATTTTCCACTTTTCTATTCTCACACATGGAAAAGCATAGAAATTATTCTAGTAGTCCAATTACTAAATTACAGTGGTACTCAATTTATCGGTTACGTTAGAATTAAAAACACAGAAAAATAGAAATAAAACTATTTCATATCGACAACATTTTATCGTATTTCTATGATTATTTATGATAGTCTCAATATGGTTGAAATCAACTAAAATATGGTTTAATAATAACAGAATATTCATAGTTATTTGAATTACAGTCACCACAATCAGATTGAAATTTGTAACTCATTGTGATTCCTTTAATAGCCAATTAATAAATTTATGTTATTCTGTTGGTTTATTTTAGTAATTGTATTAATTCATTTAAGTGAATTAATCATTTTAAATTTCCCAATGGGAAATTATTGTTAATTTTCAAGGTGCCCTCGCTCATGGGAAAACGGGTATTAAATTTTCATAAAATCACCACACACACATGAGATATTTGTTCCCGTTGAACTGAAACAACGGACGGAATCAAAATGCGACGTTGTATACCAGAATTAAATCAGAGGGGTAATACAGTAAATTATTTATTTTAGTTTGTTTGCAATTACAATAAGTTATTGGTTACCATAAAACTAATAAATTTAAAGATGAGAATCCTTTGATACAGATCAATTTATGTTCCAAACTGTATTATATCAAATAAACAATTCATTTATGTCGGTCAAATGAGGGGTATTAGTCAGTATTTGTTACTAAAAATTCCATACTACTCTCGTTTATATTACTTCACTGACTGATTTGAACAGACCAAAAAATTTTTTAAGTCTCTAACCGTTACATAATAATGTATTATGTTCTTAATAGGTGTGAGTAATTCTTATGTAGTTGGCATTCAACTTATTTCAATTTACTCGTTTTGGGCCATTTGGGAGGAATGAATTTGAATTTTTCGTTTTCTTTTTTTTTCTCCGTTTTATTCATTTTGTATGGTTTAACAGGCACTGATAAAATTAGTTACTGTTTCAACCACTAGTATTACAATGGAAACGTAAAAAAGAAAATGTGTTTTCATAACAATTCAACTAAAAGCATTTGGTCATTAGAATATCTACCTAAAAATTGTAATCCATATGGTTGAGGTGAGCGATACAAATCAAATTGGTTTTCCATTCAAACGGGGGGGCCGGTACAACCGATTGTCTAACACATGTTCGATTATCCGAATAAATTTTAACTCATTCTTAAAGACTGCGACTAAAAGGAACATTGAACAAAAGTGTTTTTTGTGTCACACGAAAAAGAACAGTTCCACGAAAAAAAAAAATTCCGTAGTTAAACTTTCCTATTTTTTCCTTTTTCTTGTCGAAGGATTTTATTCAATTCGCATCAATTCTTGTCCCTTATGATTCGATTATTACACCATTCATAAAACTGAAATAAAGTTCAAAATTCACACTCCTTGGGTCTTTGATACATCAAATTGTTACAACATGAGAATACCATGTAAAACTCCAAACAAAAATTAATGTTTTTCATATGTTTTACATAACTTTAATCCACTGTACCAAAAAATATGTCCCTTTTCTTTATTCTTCTTTTACTTATGGGTGACAGTATTTTATATCTGTAATTTTATTTTATCCACATATTTTTCATTCATGTTTATTGAATATCCCAAACAAAAAGTTTATTTTAATATTCAATACAATTTGATTTAGTTAACAGGAAATTAGAATATTTTTATACCACTGAATTTAATTCAGTGTGTAAACGAAATCACTCACAACCTTAAATAACTGATAAAAACAATTTCATCTATTTTATTATACAAAAAATATTTTCAAGTAATTTCCATTGACAAAAGTTTTAAACTTTTTGGCCAAACAAAATACCAAACAAAAGGTATTGAACTAAATACTAAGGTGAAACACTTTCTAACTGACTGTTACTGTTCCGTTTCAAATACAAAAACAAAAATTGTTTTAAAGAATTTTCTTTCATCTGTGACTGATCACTATGACTGCTAACATAAAACTGATTCTCTAGTTGGATTATGGTTACCCGTCTCCACATTTAGAACTTCGTACCAACTGGTGTAACTTTTGTCGTTACCGATATGGAACCTATAGAAGATGATGCGCGACTTTTTCCACATTTTACTCGCATGAGACCAAATGAAAATGAAATCACGAAAAGGAAAATTTGTTTTTTATTTTTCAACTTTATTCAGTTATTCACATCTTTTGTACTACTCAAAACAGAATGTTTGCTGTAAAATCCTCCAAATGAAAAAGAAAAAATTTGTATAAAATCAACCGTTCAGTTGAGAGAGTAGACAACGTCATTTGAAAAAAGCCAGAACCGAATAGAACGATACTTACATATTTAATGATTCCTTTTTGCCACACTAGAGCATGAATAAACGTTTTATTTTGTATTTGGGAAGTAAGTGAAACCCTCACCAACAAAACCCATAATGAGACAGTAACACATTTCAATTGAATGGGCTGTAAAAAACCACCGGTGAATAATTAAATTTAGGACAACTAATTTTAAATCGTATTCATTGCGGACCAAACTGAAAGAGTTTAACCTTAAAACGTCACTGGGATAGATCTGGAATATGTTCATATCACAACAATATACCAATTCTATTGAATTCTGTGTATTGCATCTTTTGGTTTGGGTATGATCTCATTCATTCATCTAGTGAATTCGTAATAGTTAGTGTTCGTTTTACGATTAATACCCAGAATACGACAATGATATTATTATAGGCGCCATCAATTGGTATTTTATTCCATTAAATTTTTTTACCCTTTGGCAAACAATTTCATTTTGGTTACAATTTAGCCCACCACATAAAGGAAATGTTCGCGTATCCAAAAAAAAAAAAAAGGATTTAATATGGATGGCTTCATTACAAGATTAATAATCGATGGGCCAACGACATAGGCAAAGGAAAGAATCAACATTGTCAGAGAAAATTGAACCAAAATGAATGGTGGAAAAAAAATCCGTTTTTAATGAATATTGTGTGTATGCTCATTTGTATGGATGCCTAGTTGGGCTGTGAACATTTGCCAAAATCTAAAATGTTGAGCCAAAAAAAAAAAAGGAATTTACATTTCCAATTTGGGTTGGGGGGGTACAGAGGCAACAGAATACATAATTAGTTTTCTTTTGCTATTCCATTATCGCTTGTTGAATATTTTGAGCTTAAATAAAACTGATTTTTATATATGGTTGGCTCCAAACTCCCTCCAACCAAGAAAAAAACGAAAAAGAAAATAAAACCGTCAACGAGAAAATGAGCCACATATTGGTTTCGATACATCGTATGTGCATATGGTTGTATAATCGAGTAAATCTTAACATGTGGGTTTTCGGCAATTGATGAGATTTTCCTTTTTTTTTCCCATTCGATTATGACTAGAGAACATAAAATACTATTCTACATACGATATGTAATTCTATCAGTATTTTGTTGATGGATAAACGATCATGATGATAATAACGATAAAATTGATGGTGGGGATTCAGTCCTATGAAAAATTTTCACTTTCCATTACATCTTTCTATATGTCGTTGTTGTTGTTGTTCTCATCGATCCCCAACGCCGTTTGATAAAACACGAAAAACACAAGATGATACTTATAATGGAAAGAAATTGTTAAGAACATAACATATTAAATCCGGCAATAATATTCAACCATTTAGAAAAGAAACGTTAAAAGACAAGCACCACCACACCAAAGAATAAAATAACGATTGAATTTGTTCACAATTTTTATGGTTTTTATTGAGTTATGTTTTAATGTTTTACCAATAGAAAAATGAAATTTGCTTATTAAACATGATTTATAGCGAGAAAATTATCTGGATCGTGAATGTAATGCAACTGGTAGCATAAACACGTTTTAATCGTTCAAAGGAAATGAATTGAAATGAGAATTCTTAAAATTCCATAGCAACCGAAATATTCATTATAAATAATTGACATTTTTGATACAAATTCTTCAAACGAAACAGAGATTTTATCTTTAGTATTTCATTAAGTGTGTACCATTGAAATGGTTGATTATTATAAACTCTTTGAAGCAGATCGAAGAGACATAAAACTTCAGTTGCAACCAACAACTGTTCATTGGTCAGTTAAGTATAAATCTTTAATTACAACAATACAACTGAATTTAATTGCCATTTGGGTGTTTATTGTCAATACAATGCGTTGTCTCTATTTTTAGTAAAGTTACGTATATTATATTCTTTGCCATTACGGTTATCTATAGTTGTTATGTATTCTATATGACCATTGACTTCATTAATATGTATTGTAATATTTGTAAGTATTTAATTGTTACGATACCATAAATAACATTTAATAATTAACTATCAAATGCAGCATGAAGACAAACATTTTCAGTGATTATATGTACCATTTTGCCAAGAGGATTTTGCCAACTAATTATTATATTTAATGTACATAAACGGATAGAAATCTCAATTGCTATTTTTGCTCTATAAACAGAAGCATTTGAAGAAATGAAAATTAATTTTCAATTAAAACCGACAAAAAGTTTTCATTGTTAATGATCATAATAGATTACTATTTAATGATTATACACTCCGTGTTATTAATAAAAATCAATTAGTCAGGGAAATTTTAAGAGACAATTATGGGTATTACTGTAATCCGATTTCAAACTAAATATGATACGATTGGTGGAATATTGTTATTCATTCATTTAGATAAAGTTTCTATCGCTTTGGTATTAACATCGCGAATTAAATCAATGATAGCGTAACTATTAACCGAAAAGGATTTAATGGGAAATGCATTCATTTTCCATAATTCCACTTTTAAAATGCAATTTTGGCGATATTTCTATTGCAGTTAGTGTTGCCATTATGAACAATCATTTAATTTTCTAATTAGTAAAATTAATGTGATAAAAGTTTTATGTCTAATTAGATGACACTATTTATCTTCTTTGCTCAATTTAATGAATATTTCACCGTGAAATTTTATTCAAATTAGAACTAATCAGAAGTTAACTAATCTAATTTTGATTATATTGAACATTTTAACGGTATGTTGACCTTTAGTAATAGTTTATTTCAATGTGGAACTGAAATTTTTGATATGCGTTGATTGCTCCACTCAAATTCAGTATCATTTTGTCATCAGCTTTGGGAAATCCACTGCTTCCGTCATCACAAATATTTATTCACTGAAACTCACTAAATCTTTATGATATTCGACTAACGACAAGTTTAATATCCGCATAATATCTTCCATCTACTTGTACATGGAACCAAAACGAATTCCTAAGGTGAATTTTTATGCATTTGATATTGAACAAGTTATGTTATTCTGATATGTTATTTTTCTATCCGTTGAGGATATGCCATTCGATGTTCCTAAATGTTTATGGGGTGGTTTATGGTGGGATGAAATTTTTTAATGTCAACATCAGTCTTATTGTGTCGTTGAATAAATCGTTTTATGGTGGGAAACTAACCATGAACCTCTATGACTGGACAATATAAGACTTATACCGATAATTCTATTTTGACTATCCGATTATCGTTTCTTTTTCTTTTTTTATTTTTTGGAAGAACGGAACAGTGAATAGACCGGATGGTCAACATTCCAAATCAAATTTATCTTCGGTTACTTCTACCTTTATTAGACACAAAAAAAGTGAATTTTTCTCGATCCTCCCCTTGATTTTACCTTTTTATTGCTATACATTACCGCAGACAAAATATTTTAACTTGTTCGATAAAACTAAATGAATGGACAGAAAAAAAAAATCGTTATCTTTTTTTAATATGAATATCCATTGCGTATTGTACCATATCAACGGTTACTATTAGGTTTCTTAAACCACAAAAAATTCATCCGTATAATGATCAATTTCATTGGTTATTCAATGATGTGGGTATGACAAGATTGAAAGTTTTGGCCACTCTTGGGCATTCTATTGAATGGTATCAATGTGCAATATTCATGGTATTCATCTCCACAGACATACAATTCAACATTTGAATTGTACGATACCAGGAGCTGTAATGACATTCGGTATTTCAATGGCAATACCGAGCACAGACACCTTTTATCGAATTATCAACTAATCCATAATATGGATGACAATTCATATCGATGTTACTTTTATTGGTGTGCCATCTCAATGAAAAAATGTTATTTTTAAGAACTTTTTCAAAATCCAATGTTCAATGTTATCGTTTCAATGGTTCAGAAAATGATGAATATGAATTTTGTTGGGATTTTAATGCATGAATCAAATATCAGTGATTTAAAGTTATAAGCTTGCATGGATGAAATATGAATACGCCAATAATAGAATATGAATCCTATATGTTATCCATTTCGCATTTATCAGAATACCTGATTTCTAATGTGACTCAGTCAGAAGTATTTCAATGTTGACTGCTGCTGATCAATAATAATTCTTTAAACTTTTTCATTGAATTTATCAAAAATTGTATACAATGATTCTTGTTGATGTCAATCCGTAAGATAAACTAAAGTTTTGTTCAGATTTTAAACAATTTTTTTATCATTGGATACTTAAAAATGGAATTTATTATCAAACATTTAATCCCATATGACTTTAAATGTTATGAGTAATTGTTGGTAATGTTCCTTTAGCCAACAGTATTTGTAACCATAACAATTAATTTTGTGCTGTGTTCATTATGAGTCATAACATAATAAAAAATAAGTAATGTGACGCCATTATGAAAGGATACGTAGAATCATAACGCGATGATATATTATTTTAAATATTAATTGTAATGGTCTATTTATTATTATTACTGTATTGAATTGTAATATTTCTTTTAAAAATATATTAAATCATATTTATGGTTATCTGGAACAATATTTAAATTCTATAAACATAAATTTAATGACCGGATGAAAATATGTTGGATTCATGGGTTTACAATACCATAGTTTTATGATTTGTGAGGTCATAGAATTTCGTGACTAGTAAATGCACTTTTTACTTTAACCTTAACGGAAATAAATGAAATTATATAATAATAGCCAACACATATGATTTAGATTATTTAAATTCATAATTTTATGCATTTTAAATTGCTGTTATGCTTTTATTTAGTTAATTAAACTTTGGTTAATAAAACGGAATTGCATACTTTAATGTATGAAATAAACGGTGATATTAAATTTATTTAATAGCATTTTATAGATTCATTAACATTTAACTTCTTAATGATTAATGATTAATAGTTCATTTTAATTGGATCTTCTCATTAGAATTTGTAATTTAAAAGGAAATATCAAACTACTTTTACCTTGGAAAATTACCATCCGTTAGGAATATCTTTTAATTTCTCCTCACTTGTTGCAATTGAATGTACGATAAGCTGTTAATTCTCCTCGAATGGATACTACAATTCTTTGCAATTTTCTATTTATTCTCCAGGTTGCCATTTATTCCACAATTCCAGGATGTTGAAGGAGAAAGGAATTATCCAAAGTGAGTCTTTTTTGTTAGTTCGTAGGAGAAATACTCCACCTCACAGAAATAAAGTATCCATCTGGCTACCAGTTATACGAACAATTGAATATATTAAACCAAACAGATGACTGTCAGCAGTACGATTGGGTCACAAGGCAAATATTAACTCATGATAGAGTACTAGAAAAGTGATTAGCTGTACGAACATAATATGAGGTTATGTACGGGACTCCATTATTTTGCACTTGACGAAGTGTATTCTTTAAAATTTTCTTCAAAAAAAGATTTATTTGTTTATCCAAAAAATTATCAATTGGTTTTAATAAGACTGTTTATATTGAAAACCAAATATTCGTATCGTACGATGTGCAATTAGTCGGAATCAGTGGTTTTTGATCATTAGCTTATGGGAACCCACATTAAAATGGTATCTGTGAAATCAGTATTCCTATTTGCGTTCCTGATTCAATTGTCCGTGGGCCGTAAACATCACCTTCAGATAAGGGTAAGTTATCAACTTGAGTGTTTCTCCCGACAGCTATTTCCAACTACTAACGCATTCACCTAAACAGGACGACGAACGACGATACATTCCACTTAGCACCTTCGGATTCTACCAAGGAGGCATTCTGGATGTCTCCCTTACGGATTTTCGTCTGGATGCATCGATTGTTGCAGATCCCAATCGTGATGCGGTATGATAATCATCTATTCCTTGAATGACGAAATTTTCTAAATAATCGATTGAAAATTTTACAGATCGGTTTCTCAATCGATAAGACCCGCATTGATTCATTGAATCCATATTTGGATAACCACCAGCAAACATGTTTGTTGAGGGAGGATGCCTTCAGCCAGCAATACGGGCCAATTCTATTTATGAAAATGAATCTTGAGGACAAGAGGTAATTTATTGTGACGTCAGCAGTTTGCAATTGTTTTTACGCATATTGGTATTTCCATAACTTCATGATTTCTTTCTATTTTATGTATTATTTATACCAGAATGGACGTAAGCTGCTCAGAAGATTGGCAAGTGTTTCAGATTTATAATAACCGGTCGGCAATCAGTTCATATTCAAGGAACAAAAGAGAAAGTGAAAACAAAGGTTACAAACATTTTTTATAGTTGCATATATGGAACAGAATTGAAATCATATTAACTTTTAGTTGAGAAAATTGATTCGATATGCAGCCAAATAAATATACCGTTGGATATTGCGAAACGTGATGGACAATATTACATCAATATGACGTTTGTTATGTTGATTGCAAATATTGAAGAGATCGGACTTTACAATTTCTACCTGCACGCCTGTCCCAACTACATGGTTTATGAATACAATAGCCGATTGAATTTCTTACACATGAATTTTGATATGGACATTATTGAGAGTAATCGTGGCAATTTTCTATCAGCCGGTGAAATGCCACTACCATCCTTGTACTTTATGATGTCATTGTTGTTCTTCTTTACCGGGCTATTCTGGGTGTTCGTCTTGAAGAAAACATCGTAAGTCTTGCATATATAACGCATTTCATTTATCTGAAATGTATAAATGTATTTCTCTTGCAGACATACCGTTTATAAAATCCACTACATAATGGCAGTATTAGTTTTCCTGAAATCTCTATCGTTATTGTTCCACTCAATTAATTATCATTTCATTCAAGTGAAAGGGGAACATGTAGAGGCTTGGGCTATACTATTCTACATAACTCATCTGTAAGTAAATCCAATTTCTATTAGAAATCAAATAAACAATAAATTTGATTACAGACTAAAAGGAGCGGTTCTGTTTATTACAATTGTTTTGATTGGCACTGGATGGACATTCATAAAACACATTTTATCTGATAAAGACAAGAAGATTTTCATGATTGTGATACCACTTCAGGTGATTATTTATAGATTTATTCGTAAATAATTAGTTTAATATTTTGATTTTGAATTCAATTGAACAGGTTTTGGCAAATGTTGCTAAAATAATATTTGATGAAAGCGAAGAAGGTGATATTGAGCACAACACTTGGCGTGATATCTTCACATTGGTTGATCTGTTATGCTGCGGTGCCATTCTATTCCCGGTTGTTTGGTAACACTTTTGCATTAATATCATTTATTGGATTAGTAAAAACAAATAATTTACAGGTCTATTAAACATTTGCAAGAGGCATCTGCGACTGATGGTAAAGCTGCAATAAATTTAAGAAAATTGAAACTATTTAGACAGTTCTATATTATGGTGGTGTGTTACATCTACTTTACACGGATAATTGTTTATTTGCTAAAGGTTTGTTATTATAATATTCTGTCTTAGATAATAATTTAATTCATCTATTTATAGACTACTGTTGCATTCCAATTCGTATGGCTGGATGAGATGTTCCGTGAAATGGCAACATACATTTTCTTTATTTTAACTGGATACAAGTTTAGGCCAGTTAATGCGAATCCATATTTTACAGTATCAAATAGTGATGACGAAGACGATGAAGTGGAAATGTAAATATTTCATTAATTCCAATTCATTTACATTGAATAGATGACTAATGATGAAATAATTTATTTTAGTTTAACACAATCAGACTTGGCAGGATCAACAGTGAATCGACATAAGAGACCGTCACAGGCTGTAAAAATGCAATCGCGTACTTTGCCTGTAGATCCGTTGGATGAATATGAGGGTGAAATTGATGAAAAAGAAAAGCTGATTGGTAAACGTGAATCTAGTCATGAGTACGACTAAAGAATTAATGAATAGTTTTAGGGAATTAAAGCAAATTGAAACAAAGAGTAAACCATTCTGGAACTTATGTGGAAGAAAGATTAATTTTTAAATGAAATTGATAATGGATTGAAACTCAATTTATTTTTTGTATAATTTCCGTGGGTAAAAATGTTTCTTTTTATTATTTTTTTTTTTATATCATCAATTGGTAATTAACTATTTTATATTGAAATTTTGCATATGAATGGGCAGCTTTACATATTATGTAGAACCTAATTCTAAAAATCATATCCAATGATAATGATCCAGCTTTAAGAAGTGCCAGCCCAAACCTAATATATCCAACATCATTAAATTTAGTTGAACTGATTATATTCCTGTAAATGATAAGAGGCATTTAATTCTAATTACCTTATTTATTTGAATTGTCTAATGTTGTAACTTTAATTCGTTTTATGATTTCAATATTTCTTTTCTGGTTACTTAACAACATTAAATGTAGCATTAAATACTTATATAAATCAATATTAGTATGAAAATTAATGTCGTTTATTTTATTATAACAAATTTTCCGTTTTTCAGAGAATCGAGTTTTCAAAAATTAATTTCTTGTATCATTCTCCCAGGACAACATTTGCCTCCTGTTCTTATGATCGCCTGTTCCAAGTTAACAAAATCGATCGGAATTATCGTTGAAAACAAAAAATTTCTATAATTTTTCCATTTAATTTGTAACAGGCGAACATATTATAAGGACGCAAATATCCCCAATTCATATACAGTGGCGTCATCTAGTGAAGATACTGACAACTGGAAAAGTGAAACTTTTGGTTTTTCACTTATTTTCTTTTCTTCCCTTTAGTATTAATGTTAGTGCACCAATGCTAATACAAATTGGTATACCGACACAAAGCATTGATCACAACAACAATTTTGGAACTTTTGATTTTAAATAAGCGGCATATGGTTATATATACTTGAAGTATTTTGAAAAGTTTCACTTTTAGCCGATACCGCCAGTTTAATTTAATTACTAGTGGCGCTAAATTTAAATTTGAATATAATCGAGGGTTGCATTTTTTTTTTCAAATTTCATTTTTGTCGGTGCACCAAATTGCATTAGCATTGGTGCTTTCCTTTCATCCCATAGAAAACTACAAAAAAATATTGAAAATCCAAAAGTATAAAAATTGTTGTTGTATTTCTTTACGATTTCCATTTAATTCTAACAGGCGAACATAACAACTGGAAATAAGTAAGTTCTTTCCACCACTTTCTCTGGAAAATATAAAAATACAGAACCTGAAAGTGAATAAAATTGATCATTAACGGTACAAAATAAAACATCCGTTATTTTTTTTGGTAATAATTTTCTTTAGAATTAATATGTTTGTAGTATATAATTAGTTTGCATATTAAGTAGTGCTCACATGGAATAAGCACATAATTATTACCAAAAAAAAAATTAAATTCAAAGGAAACAAAATGAAAATAAAAGAAAACAATAATTATGTAAGATGTTCTTAATAACATAGACATGTACGAACTAAATTGACCCATAAAAGTTTTAAAAATAAAATTTAAATAAGAAAGAAAAAGCATTTTTGATAGTAATCCATCTTCTAATTTGAATTAAATAGAGAATATTTGATTCTCATTTAGTAACACACCTTGTTCACTTCTTATAATCGCGCTATAGTTCTTCCTAATTCAATTTGATATAAGCTAATAATATGTTTTCCTGAACAAAGACATCGTCTTCTCAAGTCCTATAACTTCATGATTAATCATAAAACAGTTAAATGTGATTTACTCTTACAAGAATCTTTTAAAGCAATTAGAATTCCATTGTATATAATACCTATATACTAGATAGCATAAATACAATTTATAGAATTATTATTTTTTCCATTTTAGCTACATGTTAAACATTACTTCTTCTTCACAATTAATAATATAAGATTTTTTTTTTTTATTTTATTTTTAAGCGATTAAGTAATTAATAAGTGAGATGGTAAAACTAATTCTAATCCCCTCAAAATGGTTCAAAAACTTCTCCATGGCTTCTTCTTTACATTCCTCGGCTAGCAGAAGCCACACTTTCAATTGATTTTCATATTATTTATTTTAACTTAAAATTCAAGTACCTAGATATTAAAGGAGCAATTATCATCTCCATTGTTTCACACTTTAGTTTAATGGTAAATCAATTATTAATTCAATTAATTACAAGTCAACTTCAATTTTTATTGTTCTAAGTTTTAAATCTCGAGAATATTCAGAGGGTTTTGTTGTTTTGATTTTTTTTTTTTTAATTTTTTAGTTTAAAATTCAATAAATCTAGTTGAAATTCCAATAAGCAAGTGATTAATTAAAAAGGATTACGAGATAATCTAAAGAGGAATGTCTTTTTATGTGTATTGAAAATTCTAAAACGAAAATTAATACGAATTTATCCATTTTGCCTTGCTCATGATACTTCATTATTAAATCAATTAAAAGTATTAGTTTACATGTCTTCGAACCAAAAATTCTTAGAATCAAATTAATTAATTAAAATTGTTCAAGAAAACGTTTTGTTTTTTTTTTTTTACAGTTTTTTTTCTTTTTCAAACACTCTCTCTCTTTTCAGGGACAACGCGCACGCATTGAGGCAGAATTGGAATTATATTATTACTATGCAAATTCCACCCCAAAATAGAAATTACATTCTTAATTTTAAGCCTTCTTGTTTTATTTTATGTTTCTCTCATTAGATCTTTGGTAATTTAGATGCAACGATTAGTGGATTTTCTCGTTCCAAAATTTTTCGACCGGCTGAACGAAAATCAAATGTACAATTATGAGCTTCTGCATACCGATGCTTTGAACAAAAATATTTTTGGCAATGACATTTCATTGCCATCATATTTAATTTCTTATTACATTCAGCACATCGATTCTCATCGTTTGTTGGTTTCTTTTGCTGTATCTTTGTTGTTTCCAAACGTTCATTTGTCTTATTTTGGGCGATTTGTTGCATTGAATTATTTCCGTCTCCATTATTTGTTTTATTTGGTATTTCATCGTTAGCACGAGGCGTTATAGAATTTAAAATCTTTAATAGAGTATCAACATCTTCATTATCGTCAATCGGTTCATTATTATCGATTTCTGGTAATTTTGTCGATTGATTGCCCTCATCAATATCTAAACCAATATCACAGTATTCATAATCGAGTGTTTTACCAAATATATGGCTCAATTCATCCACTTCCATTTCTTGCTTTAAATTATCCATATTCATGTTAAACAAACTATCACTAGACTTTTTATATGCTGTCGGTTCACCTTGTTCAGTCGTGCTTGTATTCGATTCTTTTGAATACTTCACAGGACGTACTATCGTTGTTGACGGTAATCTATTGGTGTCATGATTTCTAGTCCATTCATTTCCTATTCTACGTACGCCAGGCGATGACCGTGATGATGATAATTTCATACTATTTAGGCACTCATAACTTCGGACATAACTATTACGTTCTCTACTATCTGGTACTGATAAATAACCATGTCTATTATCCTGATGTATTGTATCGCTACAATTCGTTAAATCGAACATTTCTAAGTTTGATGTACTCGATGAGAAGCAAGCATCATTTAAATTTATGTAGCCACGTCGATACTGTGATGGTACTGCATCTAAACGATTTAACTGATTCCTGCTGTCAACAGTATTATGTCCCCAATCATGGCTCAACAATGTTGGACTACTGCCGAATTGTAAACGATATTTATTCAAATCAACACGGCACGTATGATCACACATACGCGGTAAACGTTCCATTTCCCATAATAACTTGGGATCAACTTTACCGTAAACACTCTCATTCTCATCGTCATCACTCAATGATGCAATTAAACGTTTCGTGCTTTCAATTAAATGTTTCCGTGTTAAAATACATCGTTCATCCGTACAATTTATAGAATCCGTCATATATAATTTATCTGAATTATCTGTTTTTGAATCGTCTTTGTTTTTTAAGGCACTTGCTGAATTTTTATAATCTATATCACTATTACAATGTGTATTCTTAGCAGATGATTCCTTATCACGAGTATATTGTTCGCCTTCCGATACAGAACAATCATCATCTAGGAAATTAAATTCTAAACCATTTAATGTCAGTTCCGAATGATAACTATGGTTCCAAGGCCGAAACACTGATTGTGTTTGATTTTTTGGCCTTGATTGATTCGATGAAGTGTTAGCCGTCACCGTTTGATTATCTAATGAGGTGTTTGAAATCACAGTCTTAGGGGAATCATTCCGTACCGTTAATGTTTCTAATTGAGGATCTGATAAGTGCATTGAATCTATTGGTGAATCCTCACGGACCAATAATTTTGGAAATTCATAATTATTTGTTGAATTTCCATCTAATTTGAATTCATTTGAAAACGGTCTACGTTTAATAGGTGAATTCATTGAATGATTATTATTTACTAAAATCGTTTCTGAACGGTCGGCGCACTTTCCTCGATTACTACTTCTATAAATTTTTGGTGAATGCTTTCGATGGTATCGTTTTGAGTGTAACGCATCTATTTTTACGCAACCCGGAATTAAATTATCAACAGACTCAACTTGAGTCACTGTTGACGTTGCGGTTGGTGATGATGATGATTGTCTTCTGCTATTATGCTTCGCCACTACTGAGACATCTATGTAATCTTTAACATTTACAATATCTTCTCTAGACGAAGCCTCTAATGATCCATTAGATTCAACATTTTTCGTACAATCAGAAATCAACTCTTCGATTGATTGACGTGCAAAGTTTGACCACCAAGATGTATCAGGTACACTGGTTCTAATCGTTTCATCATGCTGTGCTAATCTATCAGCTACCATTGCCGCACAATTTTCACTTTGATAACTTTTATAATCACCGCCAAACAGCGATTGTTTACTATCAGCATAGTAGTCACAACCCTGACGCGCACTATAATTATTTTGATTAAAGAAATCTAGAAAATCATTGTGTTTCATATCGGTAGCGGATGGATTTGATGTTAGTGAACAAGTATCATCAGTACTGGTGGTTTCCAATGAAGAATATGATGATGAATAGAAATCATTATCGCCTCTATAATAATCCATGGAAGGCACAGATGAAGCAACAGTCGGTTGTAAACAGGTCTTCACTAAACCGTGTTTGTTTAGTACAGTACGATTTTTGGTCCCTTCAGCGTATGATGCTAACGAATATTGTTTCGTAGGACCAGTGGTCGGACTAATATCAACTGATAATTCTTTCATAGGTCTTTGTCCCGCAATTGGTGGAAATAAAACACCTTTTGTCGAGGATACAGTCATGTATAGACTATCGGCATTTGATAAATTCTCAGATTTGTTCAATGAAATATCGCCTGTTTCATCTCCTTTAGTCTTTGTCTCTTTATTCCTTTTCTTAGCATCTAAACCTCGACGGATTCTTGACATTTTCTAATAAAAAATACGTAGAAATGAATGAAATTATAAAGAAATTAATAAGAGATAGAAATTTGAGAGCCTACCTCCAATGTATTTAAATTGTCAACTAGCCATCCTCCGTATCGAGAATCCCCGCTCGATCGTGCGTCATAATTCAGAATTTCATTAAATTTCTTATCGGCTGCACGCAGCTTTAAGAAACGTTGTAAATGCTTCTTGGCAATCGCGTCTTTGCGAATTAAAACTCTCAATCCTTGAGAAGAGTCAAATAACAATGGATCGATTCTAAAATAAAATTTTACCATAAGTTGATCAAATGATAATCATTAATTTTAATGTCCATTAATGTAAACTTACGAATTCTCTTTGAGCACTTCATTTAGATCAATCCAATCGTCACCACAGTCTGGTAATGTAATTAATCGTCGTGTTGATATAGGGCCACCCTTCATATCAACAACAAGCTTCAGACGTGAACCATTTTCCAATGGGATGTCTTGCATCATCTGGTTATCGTCTAAAACTTCATTTCTGTACAATAAATTCTGATGAGTCATAAGAACTCCTAAAAACAAAAACAAAACACACATGAATTACGTTGTATTTAATATAAAATTTAATTCCTCTTTAAATGGTAAATGGAATTTTAATTAGATTCATTTAATAATTAGGTACTTGGTGTTGATTCACTTACCTTCATCTTTTTGTATTTGCAATTTTATATTATAAACGGTGTCTTTAGCAGTTACCAGAGCTATAAATTCTGATCCAGTCAGTGTTTCAATAACAACTTCAAATTGTTCATTCCACATGGTTAGGGCTTGGCTTCACTTTCAATTATATTATTCACAATTAACCGCTATTTTAAATGAAATATAACAAAATATCGAAAAGAAATTAATGTTATCCATTTTTTAATAAAAATTTAATTTAATCACTAAATGTATACTGTTGTTTTTCTATTGGTACGCTACAACACTGATATAATTTTTTTTTTTGGTAAATGAAATATTTGGAAGTAGCTAGAAGAAAAATACGATAAGTAATAAAATGCACAACTACATTCTCTAAATAGATACACAAGAAAGTCTATTGCAAAAAACGAAAAAAAAAAAAAAAGAAACAGAAACAACACCCTTTAAATTATATCGAGAGTGTCGTAAGCATTTTTCAATCAGCACCGATGTAGATGGGCTATTAAAAATTCATTATTTGCTATCCGGGATATTTATATTGATGGTTAACGGGGACCTCGAAACAACTTCAATACAATCAATCTTTGAATTCCAATAGATGATATATACAATCGAAGAGTGTGAATGCATACAACTAACTCGACAGAAACTAGGTAAGAATTTCATTTCGGTTGGCTTGTGACAGAGTGCCCCATAACCACAAGTGCCTGTAATGCATATAACCTAAAGATGCTGCCAGCCACCACCACTTCTCCCTCACTCTTATTCTATGTGTATAATTAAATCTTAATTTGGCCATTTACCTGCAACTACCCAGCTCCTATAAATAGGAATTTGCAATTTACAGTTGCTTCTTTCAGTTGACGATAGAGCGAGAAAAAACTGATTACGGAATAATGATCACTAATTTCCACGATCTACGACGACAATTTTTGTTCACGCGTACCCATGAAAATTGTTCAGAAAACACAACGTAATCATATGGAATTCGGATATCACTGAACCTTAATTTCACTTCACTGACGCACCTAGCGTATCATAGTTGCTCCTATGATGCTCAGAATTAATTTCTGCACACAATTATCGTAATTTTCAACCAAAAAAAGCTAAATTAATTGATTAAAGACACAAAAATCACCAATTGAACTTCGTCGTCAGAAAAATGTGTTTTCTATTCGTTCTACTCGTCTGTTTCCCTCTCCGCGTACGCCATTAAAATACTGTTTGTACTCCAATCAAAGAAGTGTTGTACCGATTGCTAGCGACTTGTACACTTGGGCAAAAGAAAGTCTATCAAGAGTTGCTAGACCAAAGTACTTTTCCGGTTGACAAGCGTACAAAGAGACTGACAGTGCAACATTCGGAATGTTACCGCACCAATTGCACTCACTTGACGTTCGATATTCACCACAACTCAAAATCATATGGAAATGTTGGGTGGTGACTAATTAAGGTTTGTTTGCAAATTATTTATTGTTTTGCACTTCCAAGAGTGGAATTTTTATTTAATTCATTTATGGAATCATTTTACCCCTAGTGAAGAGTTTGGTGGTTTCTAATTCAGTGGGCTGATACACAGGCGAAGATAAGAATGTGAGTAATTACCTGAGATTGTGATTTCCAACTGGAATTGCTGCTATTCCGATACCTCGATGTAGTTCGAAGATTTTCTCAATTTGGCAGTGAATATTCATTAAAATTATTGATAAATAACTGATAACTGATAGACGAGAACAAACAAAATAAATTCAGTATATCACTGTAAAAGTTAAATATGGAAAGCTATCTCAAATTCGGTTATATGATTGGTTCAATAGCAAGAGACGTATTGGCCAAATGATTTTGTATACATTTTCTTCTTGATTGCAAGTTGTGCTGTGCTGTTCGTATTCTGGCTGTTTGTTAAATGCAATCAATCTATAGAATTCTGAACAAGACACAATAACTATTTTATTTGAAACTATACACTGAAGATGAGATTATACATTTAAAATGTAGACTTGAATAATATTAATACTTAATTCACACATTGAATGGAGATGGAAAATAAAACACCGGCGTGTTTACACCCCAAATCACATTTGTTGGGTGGATTAATCACGACGTTATTAAATGGAAAATTGGGTGATTGAAATAAACGTTTGATTAGATGGGGATGAAATTGAAATAATTATTGTAAAAATAAATTTAGTTTACAAATAAATTAAATTCAATTAATTACTTATTTTAATAATAATTAAAAATTTTCCAATTAGTTACACATTTAATATTTGTAAGACACATACACTAAAAATGGTCAAAATCATAAATAATAAATAAATTATCAGTCATTTGGTCCTCAGCTTACTGTATTTTTATCATATTTTAGATAGTCGAAAGGAATCATACGGACCCAATACAGTAGTACTAAAGAGACGGATTATAATGGCGATATTTGAGGTAATTTGTGATACTATTAGGATAAATTTTCATTACTAATCATAATCGTTTTGTTAATTATTAGTGGCGAAAATTTCCCTTTGTTGAACTTCGTCATACAACTGATGGCAACAAAATTAAGGATACAATTGGAGTATGTTAAATATACATGTATATTAAATTTCGGCTATCTAATAACTTTTCATACAAAATTTAAGGAAGCTGAAGTAACTTGTGCTACCAGCAGTAATAACAACCTAATACTTTGTGATTCTTTCGGACGTATAAATATATTTTCAAAGAATTGGGATGCACAAACCGTAGCTGGTCACGACGGTGCAATATCAAATTGCGATGTGGCCCGTCAAATTAATATATTAGTCACCATTGGACCGGCACAAGATGATCCAGAATCAAATTTAGTCTATAAAGTGTGGGCTCTGTTAGGATCACTTGTTAAAAAGAATATCACATTACTAAAGAGTGTAAAATTGACACAGCCTGCACCATCAGTATTAGCCGTTGCCGAAAATGGTCAATATTTAGCGATTGGTTACCAGCGTGGATATATTGCTCTCTATCGCGGTGATATAGCACGGGATCGTTCATCGAAAAATATTAAACTTTTAACAGCTGGTAATACGCCCATTACTGGTTTAGGTTTCCGCCAGACTGGAAAAATCACACAGTTATTCACTTGCTCCGATTCCGGCGTTTACATATTCGGTTTACAATACAAGGATAAAGAGATTAAAACTATTTTAGATAATGAATCGGCACCAACTAGATGTAGTGCCCTACAAACCAGTCAACAATCAAGTGAAACACACTTTATGGTTGGTCGCGATGATGCAATTTACTGTTATACAACTGATGGGCTTGGACCATGTTATCCATTAGACGGCCCCAAAGTCATGATTCAGTGGTTTCGGCATCATTTACTAGCCATAACAAAACCCACTATTAAATCACCGACATCACCCCAAAGGTAAATAACTAAATTTTTCTTTTTTGTATCTTACAGGTATGTACAATATCATAAATTTCATTTTAGTGATTGTATTCTGACTGTATTTGATATTCAGAATAAATTTATTGTTTATTCGGCACCAATCACATCAGTGGTATCGATAGTCAAAGAGTTTGGTACATGTTATGTGATTACCTCGAAAAATGAAATATTTCATTTGGATGAAAAGGATTTGCAGAGCAAACTAGCCTTACTATTTAAGAAAAGTCTTTATGATATTGCTGTTAGAATTGCTAAGAATAATCAATATGATGCCGAAGGATTAGCTGATATTTTTAAACAGTATGGCGATCATTTGTATAGCAAAGGATTGTTTCAAGGAGCCGTTGAACAGTATTCTAAAACGATTGGATATTTAGAACCGTCCTATATTATAAGAAAATTCCTGGACACACGTCATATTGCTCATTTAATTGAATATTTGCAAGCATTACATAAAGAAAAAGTCGCAACATCACAGCATACTACATTGCTGTTAAACTGTTTTACACGACTGGATAGTTTGGACGAATTAACAAAATTCTTAAATGATGGACACAATTCGGACTTACAATTCGATTTGGATGTAGCAATAGAAGTGTGTCGTCATGCATCAGTCGAGCATGCCCTCGATTTGGCTAAAAGAAATCATAAGCATGACATTTGTTTGAGTATTTTAGTGGACGATATGAAAAATTATTTAGAAGCAATGAATTATATAGGCAATTTGAGTTTATCTGAGGCTGGACCAATACTCAAGAAATACGGATATATATTAATGGATAAATTTCCCATAGAAACAACGGAAATGCTAAAGACGTTATGCACAACTGTAAAAAGTCCCGATGTGCCTGTAGATATATTAGAATATAATTTCGATCAAGCACCAGCGAAACCTGAAGAATTGATTCACATGTTCCGAAATTCGCCTGAACGTTTAATTAATTTCCTAGAACATTTATTGGAATCATTACCTGATTGTTCTATTACTATATATAACACCCTTACTGAACATTATTTAAAATGCTGGAAAAATGATACCGAAGTGGAGAACAAACTGCGAGAAATTCTAAAGAAAGGAGACAAATACGATAAAGATCATATTTTAATTTTATGTCGTTGTTATGATTACTGGACGGGAATAATGCACATCTATGAAGAACAAAAATTATATCATTTAATTGTACATCATCATTTAAAGAATGGAAACTATGAAGAATTATTAAATTGTTGTAAACGACTTGGCACTGAACATCCAGAATTATGGCTTCAAACGCTTACTGGTTTACGAAATAAATCAAATGCACCCCCACATTTAATGAGCTTAGTATTACAAGAGATTAGCAAGAAATCATTGCAGTCACCGCTTCAAGTTCTAAAGTGTCTCACAATAGAAGAAGGTGGACCAGTTTTATCATCAGCCAGAGATTATTTCCTTCAAACATTCCAAAAAGAAATTGAAGTTCAGAAACGTTTAGATGAGTTAGTTAAAAAATACGTAGACGACGCTAAAACTTTGAAGTCGCATATTAAAAATTTGGCAGAAAAAGCAATCGAATGTCGCAGTACAATTTGCAGTACGTGCCAACAACCACTTAGTTTACCAACTTTATATTTCTTATGCCAACATGCTTATCATCAAGAGTGAGTAACAAATAATGAAAACTATGAAACCATTTAATAATTCATTTATTTCAGTTGTTTGCGTGGATATTCCGATAGTGAAAAGGATTGTCCAGTATGTCACAAACGAAATGCTCAACTGATTGAAATTTTAAGCGAGCAAAATGCAAAACGAGATCAACATGAACTATTCCACAATGCATTGGATCGTGCTGAAGATCCATTTGATGTTATTGGTGAATATTTCGGCCGTGGATTATTTAACAATATCGTGATTATTGAAAACAATGACCAACAAAATAAATCATCCGTCAGTCATCCATCTAAGAAGCAAAATATATCACCTAAACAGACAACATTGAGTGAAGGAAAACTTCGTGTAATGGAATCAACTGCGAAATCGTTTCAAACTGATTCAAAGCATAATCGAATTCCGATAACTGAATCACGAATGCGAACATTGGAAACATCACGATATTCATCTAGTCTCGAAGCCAATATTTCAACTCCTCCAAAACCGTTTATGAAACCAACTGTTTCTAAACCTGTATCCAGTGGAAACACAAAGAATCCTTTCGAAGACGAGGAAGTGAAATCAGGAAATCCATTTGAAGATGAAGCCGATGAAGCGATATCTACTAATCCATTCGGTGAATATGATAATAATCTGAATCCATTTGAATAGACATGATTATAATTAACCAAAGGATAAGACGTGATAAAAAAAAATATTGAATATATCGCTTGTTGTTTTATATTTTAGATTCTATAAATTCACATAAATATCATTTATTATCATAATGTGCGTAAGACATGATTTATATCGAATAATTTGTATCAAAAGAATTTATATCGCTTATTAAAAGTTTTCTCAATTAAACAGTATCGTTTGTTTAATCGAATTATTACCAAGATTACTTATTTTTCATTTTAATTTAAAATTATCATAACATTGTTATCAATATCTAATGGATTTCATTTTCAATTATTATCTATTAAATTTTAATCACAAATATGGAAAGGTATTGTAAACGAATACAAACATTCAAAATAATTAAGGGATTTCTGTTGAACCATATCTTTATCTGTCACCGTTCTTAAGAGTTAATTATCTAATAAAGCAGTTTATCAGTTCGGTTTGCGTTAATACCATTACCATTGTTTTAGACTCATTACGGATTTTTAAAATAAAACTGAACTTTACGTTTACGTCACAGTGGTCATCGTTATTTGAAATTTGCACACAATTCGTATTATCCATCAATAGATCCAACTAGAGTGTCATTGGCTCTTTTTACTAATCAATTTCCGTGCTCTGGTTCTGGCTTCCTGGCGTGTAGTCGTGTACTCGAACCAAAGTATATTTGGTATCAATGTGGTATCACGAAGTAAAATATACTCCGATAATTTCCAAGAAATTATTGTTGGATAGTATGGCGTTAACACCAGTTGATTGAAAGCAAACCATACGCCACCAAATGCTAGTCCACACAAACAACCAACTAATACTTGGGAGCAAGTATGGTACATAAGGTAGATCCTACTATAGCATACAAGTACTGCTATTGTATAACATGTGCAGATTACAATCAATCGCACAACACGTTCCATCGGTGAGTTATTATTCATATGATGCAGTCTAAAAATTATATAAATTTAATTGGGTATGCGAGAATCAAACATTATTGTTTCCTTTTCTATTATAGAGATAATTAAATATCAATATCTGTAAATATCTCTATATTATGTACCTTATTAAAACGAATAGATGAATGTAGAACGAAAAGAACCATATAAATTGTGAATGTGATGATGGCATTCCATAGTCAGTTGTATGAATATGATTTCGTTCAATCGGTCGTGGTTCTTTAAACCAATGCTTTAATACTTTATTGATGCATTCATTTAATATTGTGCCCACGAAAAAGGTAATCTAAAATCACGATTTTGAACGTTATTCAAAATAGAAATGAAAAATTATGATAAATCATTCAAATAATCAATGAAAACGAACCGAATGCATGTCTCGCCTGAATAGAATTAGGGCCATGAAACCAGCACCAACTATTAACGGTGTCAAAGTAATCCATGCCAGCAGATATCCGATGATATCACCTAAAATTCGATCAATAGAATCAATGTTTCAAGTAATGGGAAATCCATTGATTCTATCCCAAAATTGTTATCTCTCACCTTTAGGATACTCGACTAATGTAAATGTAAGTGGTTTCCATATTATATCGGAATTAACCGGTGGTCCGTCTGATAAACTCATTTGGTATTATCGTTTATGTAAAATCTAACTTGCCACACTATAATGTAAACACCGTGGATCATTCACGATACTAATTGCCGGTATAGTTCCACGTTAATTATTTGGCAATTTTCGACGTTGATCTAAATTAACTAGTTCCATTAAACACTTCTAACACTTTAGTAACTGTTCAATTTAATAATATTGCGAGGACCTTACACTTTTAGGGAACAATACAACTTGTTCCATATCATTATATCATTTTGCTGCCACCGATTGGGTACTAATAAGATATTATAACAAACATTGTCGCCTTTGACACACCATTATTTCGTCGCTTCAATTTCAAATAGCGTCGCCCGACAAGTAATTTAATAGTGGTATAACAACGATTGAAATTTTGAAATGATGTGTAATGTATATAAGAAATGAAAATTGTAGTTCAACTATGGAACAATCAGCTCATCAATTAGTTCTTCTTAAGAAAATAATTTTTGAGAAAGTTGGATTACATAATCCTTCATACGTTGGTGCAATATATGGAAAAGGTCACAAGTTATTAATATGTCCTGCTATAATTAATCCGTAGAATTTTTAAAAGAAACACGTAACCAACAAACGACAATATCTGCCAAATCGACACATTTGGTACAATGAAGCCGCGTTGTACATTCAATTATGCTTACAATATATATTCGTTGTTTTATAAATTCCAAAAGTAGGTAACACAATTTTCGATTGCAACTAAATAAAAATGTAAATTAAATTACTTCAAATTTGGTTGGAAAATCAATTGCCAATCAAATATAAGCGTACGTATAATATTTGAATAGAATGAGAATAAAAATTGATTTCGAGAGTTGAATCGGCTCAAAGTTGCTGATGAACTGAATCCCGCAAAGTGATATTTTGAGATCGTTCATAAAAGTAGAGAAGATCAGGTTGATTATTAACATTTAGCATCACACACATAAACAGAGAACTTATGTGACCCATTTCAAATACATTCCGAAAACAAACGTCTTGTGATTGTATTAATTAACTATCTCGTGTTACAAATTGATTATACATTTATAATAAAACAAAAAAAAAACTTTACGAAAAAGCGGAACTGGTTTCCGAAGTAATTGAAGTTCTGATAAACTCCATTAGGTACTCTCTTATAAATTCGTGTCGGATAAAACAATACCTTATACAAGTGTGTAGCATTTTCGCTAATAATTTAATGCAAGTTTGATCACAATGGCAATTCATTTAAATTCAGTTTTAAATTGTTTGGCCAGCAGTCTAGTGCATTATTACCGCGTAAACAATGTCAACAATGAGACAGATTAGATTAGATGAGGAAGTTGATTCGCCTCAATCACAGAACAATATGTCTGATGTGATACAAACAAATAAATCAGCAATGATATTTTGGTCAGTCACTAGGTACGCAATCCTTATTGGATTCACTGCTTATATTACAATATTAGCAATCACTCATAATCCGGGATTCTTCTCATGGCATCCACCGTTAATGACGATTGGTGTAAGTATTTTTTAATTTCATTAATCAACATGAAATTATTTACTAAATTTGCTTTATATTTTAGGCATTTCTTTTGATGACGGAAGCACTTTTAACATTCAGTGGAACAAGTATATTAAGTGAACGATTAAATCATAAATCCAAAATTACTTTGCACTGGATTCTTCAAACGATTGCCGTTGTTTGTTCTACTGCTGGATTCGTGATCATAATTATTCACAAAAATGACCATCACAAATTACATTTCCAATCGATTCATGGAATTATTGGTCTAATAGCTACGATCCTATTTCTTCTCAGCAGTTTTGGTGGCATTTTCGCCAAATATGCAATGAGATTCAAACACATGATGAGACCGATTAATGTGAAACTAATTCATACTATTGCTGGTGTTGTGGCCTACATTCTTGGCATGTACGCCATTTTACTGGGACTCTTTACTGGCTGGTTCACACGGGTCACAGGCAATTCATCAGTTATAATTTGGCTGTGCTTTGCATTTGTTTTAGCTGTTGGATTGCACGCTATTCTAAATCCATTGCGGGTCATTTACTCTCGACTCAAAACGGCCTGTGTTTAATCATAGCACTTACTGGGAATTTTATTTGCAATAAAACTACGCTGTACATTGGATTCTCAATCTATACCGTACATTTAATCAATATTGATAGACGGGGATTTTTATTTATAATTAATTAAACATTTAAATAGTGATATTATATTGTTTTCAAATTCATATTTTATTGTGTTTCGATGAATTAACAGCGGTAAGTGATAACGTAACTTAATTTATTAGCAACACAATACAAATTTTATGTAATAGTTATATTATGTACAATGCCGAATAAAGTAAATGATTATGTAAATGAGGAGGAAACTCATTAATGAATTAATTGCGATTCTTGTCATGTTTCTCGTAGAATTCATGTTACTTTGTAAAATGGGTATTTTTATTTCATGTATTAAAGTGGGAGTAAAGCAAATAATTATTGTTATTCCTTATGTTTTTGGGAACCACAATGGAATATTAGTAAAGTTTTATCAGAAAGGTTGATTGTGGTTTTAAAAAACTCTTTGAGATTTTCAGGAAGTTATTTACATTATTTTTTCACGCGAATGTAAGTAATAGAATGGAACTGTTTTCTTAGAAATAAAATCAACGATATTTTCTTTATCCGAATTTCAGCCAAGAATCAGTTTTTTATTTTAATATATTTGAATGTAGCTGAAAACGTTGCGACGGAAACTGGTTCAAAAGCGATTTCAGCTGATAAGACCAAATACCATCCTGTCCCTTTTAACCCCGCAGTCTCCATAATTGTGCTAACATAATACCAAAGCAAATTTTTAATAGAAACAAGAAACGAAGAAACCGATAAACAGTGTTAGCAGGTAAGCTCAACCATAATTCAAGGTAGAAAATTATCACAAATATATTTGAATTTGGTAAAAACAAGTGGTTATTTAATGAAATTAATTGGTGTTTTAGTGGTGCACTTACTAAGAAGAGACTTTGAGATAAGACTGCAATCAAAAATTATGGATACATAAACGATGCGCTGATACATTTTTTTAGAATATCGACAATCTTATGATATATTTGGAGTGCCATTAACAGACGACCAATTAAAATGAGCTTATCGTCTACGTTTAATTATTCTATTTGGACTATTTAAAATTAATAAATCGTAAGTACTTGCAAAATTGAGACAAATTATTGATGGATAGAAACACCAAAGGATGATGCTTAATTACAATCGATTTTTTTATTATAGTGTGCCAAAACGGGTTGCGAATCAGATCAAACAGCAACATGGAAATGCCAATACAGGTTGCTGTTCGGGTTCATCCCAATTATCCTAATGAAGAAAATTGTATTCAAATGATCCCAGCTACATCAATTGAGGTTGATGGAAAGCTACAAATTACACCTGGAATTGTACAACTTGGTGTACACACGTTTCCCGTTGCGCATGCATTGCCAATTGGCTGCGTTCAAGGTCAAGTCTATAGCCAAACGGTGTATCCTTTGATTAATCTATTTTTAGATGGTTTTGATGTATCCATCGTGACCTATGGGCAAAGGGCAACTGGTAAAACATACACAATTTATGGACCAGGATTCGATTGTGCGACTGGTGAAGCGGATCAAGGTGTATTACAAAGATCTGTGCGTGATATTTTTAGTATTTTAAAGCAACAGCAGAGTGAACACAGTCTGCGAAAAACATTTAGTTTATTCATTGGCTGGCGTGAAATAATCGGTCATGAGATTCATGACCTGTTAGACAGCGGTGTAGGAAACGTACGTTGTTCAACCGTTGGTGAAGTTTTCGATTGGTTGAAAATTGGTATGCAAAATCGTGGTATGGTGAACAAATCCAGTCACAATATATTCTCAATAACAATTGAACAGCAATGGATCTCACCAGACGGACTATTACAACATCGCTTATCTACGATTAGTTTTTGTGATCTCTGTAGTACCGATCGAACATTTTCAAATATTGAAAACGATTCGTGTACCAGTTTACCGAATGATATAGGATTGCAAGTACTTGAGTCAATTATTCATCAATTATCAGCCGAATATGTGCCAGCATTACAGACGAATAATATTATTTCGGGACCACCTGATTACAATAAATCATTATTGACAACATTGTTAAAGGAATCATTTGGTGGACAAGCACATACATTATTATTTTTATGTATTTCACCGTTAGAACGTGACATTACAGAATCTCTATTTAATTTAGAATTTGCGCTTAAGGTTCAATGTGTACGAAATTATGTAGTGATGAACACGTTTCCAGATAATAATACACCACTTATAGATGTAATTAGAATGCAACAAAATCAATCACAACCAGATCCAATGGGTTTACAGTTTGCTGCGACGCAATGGTTGAAATTAGTCTCAAATGCTGAAAATCTATTCACCAAGTTAATAAGTGATAAAGCAATAGACCACGATCAGCGTGATCAAATTGAAGAGTGGTTATATGCGAAACAAGAGTGTGAGGATTGTCTTAGTTCTGGAGAGTTACATTTAAGTGCTAGTGGAAATCAGCAAAGAACATTGCGACCAATACCAGAAGCTATAGAACCGGACGAAGACGAAACCGAAGCAGCTAGTGCTACATTTAACTCTGAAGAAATTGAAAGTGACATTGATCAACCTGATTTAAAAGAGAAAATGGAAATTTTAATGGACGAGTTTCGATCACGAACTGACCAATTGGTTGGTGAAAAATGGCAAATATATGCAGAGTCCCAATCGAAAAAGAATCATGAAGAATTGGATGATGAAGTTATTACAAGAGATGTACGTGGTCGCAGGTTATCCTTACATCCCGGCCATACGTTGAGCAGCACAGATATGGATTTACTTAATAGAGTGGCGAATGAAAATAAAATTTCATTGGACAGTTCATTAGAAGCGACTGAAACTACAAGACACACCAATAACATAGAGAATATTCAAAAGAAGTTAATCGAATTGAGCAACGACATAGAAAGCAAAAAGAATCAAATGATTGAATTGGAGCGGAAAATGCGTTTGAAGAAGGATCTCATAACAGAATTGCGTCAAAATCGTGAAACCAAGGGCAAAGCAAAAAATCACATCTCAAAGAAAATAGCTAAACTCGAAGTGAAGAGTAAAGAAGTGGATCATCAAATAAAACAAGCAATTAGTAAACAAAACAAATCATTATTAGAAGATTTAAAGAAAACAAAGGTGCGTCTTATGCAAGATTTACATGATTTAGTATCGATCAAGTCAATTGCCAAGGAGAGTGAAAAACAGCGAAAGGAACATGAAAAGTCTATAAATGAGATTGAAAAGGAACTCGACATTTTAAAACGAATGCTAGAGAAGGACAAGAAATTGAAAAAGTCGTTGGAAGATAAACTCAAGACTGAAAAATTAAAAGATAGTCGGGGAAGCCAAAGTGGAAAGAATAAAAATTTAAATGAGGTGGCAGCACGTATTTCAGTATTAGATCACGTTATGAAAGAGAAGAGCCAGTACGTAGATCAATGGACGGATGATATAGACGAGAATACGAAGAAAGTTATTGCTTCAAAACGATTAGAAATCAAGAACCTCAGAAGTACCAAGGAACGTCTGGTAGAGTTAAAACACCTGCTCGATAAAAAACTTAAAAAGAATAAAATGTTAAGTGATCGCGAGGAAAGGAAACGTCTTGAGTTCGACGAGGCGATTGATGCGATCGACACAGCAATTGAATTTAAAAATGAGTCAATTAGTGGTAGGAAGAGTAGCTGTATGGACATTAATGAGAAATATTATAATGAAAAGGGTGAACGAATGTTAATGGAACGATTAAATAATTTGTCTGTGGAGGAAATGAGAATTCTTCTTTTTAGATATTTCAAGAAAGTCGTCAATCTCCGTGAATCCACTCAAGAACTTGAACGAGAATTAGTTGCATTGGAAATCGATCGAGATGAATGGAAGAAAGTAGCTTATAGTAACGCACAAAGTCGACTGGAGAGTGATAACAAAGCGTTGATGCTACAGAACCAAGAAGAGGCGAGATTGGCACTCATGTTACGTCATTTGGCTAATTCGAGCAACAGTTCCAGCACAGAACGTACATTACCACATATTCCAAATCCACTTCCATTGGATTTTTATAATCCGTCCGGTAATCGTAATATGAATCAACAGCTTGTTAAAGCCCATAGAAATCATGCCAACATGGAAATGCGTGCCATTGACTATCCAGCACTTTCCATGCAAAAGCTAAAGTATCGTGACAGCAGAAAAATTATGGATCAATTTCAACGGATTCAGTTGGCTGGATCAAGTGAAAAAGAGCATCCACAAAATAATCAACCACATATACCAATACCGCAACAAAATTTAAAGCAATTGCAAGCAGTTGTCCAATCACCACAGACAACAGTCACTCGCAAAAAGAATAAATTAATTATCCAACAGGATTAAGGATCAACTTAATGTTTTAATTAGTCTATTTAGCCTTAGATTTATCGTTAAATGTTTTTGAATGTGCAAAGAACAAAATTTAACTCGGTTGAGATAATGATTAATAATACTCAATTAATTTTTGTAACGAAGATTCTCATATATTCTCCCATGTTGAATGCCAAATGATTTAGGGATTTCTTTAGGATTTATATCTAATAAATTCTCATCTTATGAAAACACTGTGTTATTAAATATCGAGTACTTACATATTTCTTGCAGGCTAATGACAAGGAGGATCCATTTTGGACAGTCATTTTGTTACTCTGCTGAAGTTCCAGAATCCTACATATTTTGAAGAATTTGCACTTTTCACTGAACTATAAATTGCACAACTAATTGGAGAGTTTCTTCTCTATTTATTATTGAACCACGTGTCACTTTTCACTTGTGGGTAATTTTAACAGGACTTAACCATTGGAATCTGAAATTTGAATTAATTATCACATAATTTTGTTGCATAATTTGGTCAAATTCTTATTTTGGCGGTAGCTGGAGAAAGAGCGGATTAAACTTCCAAGCAATCTCTCGCTCCAGGCGACTTGAAGAGCGATTGCGACGTATTGTGAAATATAATATATTTAATATTATTAAAATTATAATAATATTAAAAATTATAATATATTTAATAATATTTAATATTATGTTCACAATATTTTTT
>JXOR01000107.1:0-115568 GCA_001014335.1 Coboldia fuscipes | reverse complement strand
TCTTGCTAGAGGCGCATTTTTTAAACGCAAAGAAATGATGTTGCTAGATGTTATACATAATTATTATACATAATCTATTTAATATACATATTATACATATTTTACATATTTTACATATTTTACATATTTGACCGTCAAAAGAAAGAAAAAAGAAAAAATTTCATTTAATAGGCTGTCACACAATTTTAACCCGGACACTTCGACCGACCGAACGCGACTGATGATCGCATTGAATAGTCGCTGCATAGCATGCGGCAATCTCGCTAGAGCGAGTTTTTGTGAGTAAAATGGTAGCGAGGAGAAATTTTTCTCTCGAATTGGTTGCTTATTCCAAAACGATATGACGAATTCGTGAACATTGAAAGCGATTTTTGAATAATAACAAGCGGCTGTTGGGTAATCCAGCATTACATTGTGAGTAGGCTGGTAGCAAGGGGAAATTTCCAGTCTTGTACGCTAGTTCGTTTTTTGGTCGCTTGACTATTTGCTTTATTTTGTTTTGAAATTTCAAATCTTGGAAATATTATAATTTCACTAAGTGTATGCGATCTAGCGAAATTGTATCAACTTTTGACCGTTTAAAATTAATAAAAATTTGAAATTATAAAGGATTTATTAAATGAATGATTTATTATTTCATTAAATGAAATTATAAATGAAATAATATAATTTCGCTTTTACAAGAACACAAAAATTGAATAAGTTATTACAATTACTCTCATTGAGTATCAAGATGAGTGATAAATCACATAAGTAGTTTGTATTTGAAGCAATGTCTTCACTTCATTATTCTACTTCACAGTAACTAATCTAAAATTATTCTGGTTAACATTCTAATCCAAAATGCATCCTTTATCTATTGTGATAACGGCAAGAACTCAACATCGAACATAATTGTATCAATTATTAGGTCACAACAGATTGTATAAACATTGAACTATGTTATAACTAACATGAAACGAACAAAAGGTAATAGAAAAACTTGATTTTGTTTCATATTATTGTAGATGTCTAATGAATCTAATTAAATGTGTGTTGATTACTGTGCTCAACATTATCATTAATTACCGGCTCTCCAAATATTCCAAACTATCTGATCGATAGGAGTCAATGCCAGATAAATAAATGACTTTCCGTAATATGTACAACCCATTGATGGATATAGGAAATTAGGACACCGGATAACGAGAAAGTGAACTAAAATTATCAGTCATTCTTTAATTAAATATAAAATCTAATTAGATTATCATTTTCATTTTAGTTCGAGCCGTCAGTTGTTATAATACCAACATTGTTTGAAACTGTTTAAAAAAAATTGAAGCATATACGATAGAAAAAATGTTGAACGTTCGGATGAGCAAAAATTTATAAGACATTGAAACATTTACAACGCATTCAGATCCATATCGGGGAGTTTGTGCACACCTGGCTCAAATAAAACTAATTGAAAATAACAAACGATGAAGTGCACGAATTTGGATGAACCCATCAGTTCGGTGTGTGACGGACACTAACAACAGCCACATTAAATGGCACGATGAATGGCAGTAAAACTTTTTCTTTAATGCCATTCTTTTTTTGTTTTACATTTTGGTTGNAAACTAATTGAAAATAACAAACGATGAAGTGCACGAATTTGGATGAACCCATCAGTTCGGTGTGTGACGGACACTAACAACAGCCACATTAAATGGCACGATGAATGGCAGTAAAACTTTTTCTTTAATGCCATTCTTTTTTTGTTTTACATTTTGGTTGGTTATGTTTTTATTTCACGTAAAAAAAAAAACTAAGAATTAAAAACATTCTTTCGCATTGGTTTCAATTGACTTGAGATCTTGCACATAAAGAATTGGTTACATGAAATTCAAGTAGTCAATTGGAGTATGTTTGAATGCAGAAACCCATTCGAATTGATAATTTATTTATAACGCTTTTCAGTTTCTAGTACCAAATATATCAGGTACACGATACCATTTGGATGTCGTATTTCAAGAGATGGCAATTAGTATTAAAGTATCCAGCCAAGCAATTCGACTCGGTCTTACGGCAGTATGTAACATTGGTATCCATTCATCAACATTACAAATCGGTAAATACTTGATTTGAATAAAGGCACATTGACTGTATCCGCCAATAGTTAATCCATTGATACAGTGAATGAATAGATTCCATTCATTTATAATCCATTTCGGCACTTTTTCGATTTAATTAACGTTTCAATAGTTTGTACTCTATTGTAGGTATCAACAATATTGCGCACCACCGTCAACCTTAACTTTACCATTTAAACATCTGAAATGATCTCATCGTCTTGGATATATTATACAGAACCCAAAATAGTCTGCATGTGTTTGATGTTTCAGTTGAATTAATCCATTCTATTTATTTCTAAGGAAACTGTTAACAGACTCTATTAATCATAAGCAACGGTTATTCAAATGTGAGAGAAAACATCGAAATAATTTTGGACATTTTTTGCGGTATCAAAAGAAATATTCGCAGAACATAAAATTTACTAAACAATTACCCGTCTACCAATGTCTACATAGAATGGTTGAGCACTTCGACAGTCTGAACAGTCAACAGACTCTTGTGTTCTTACTAATTATGCCAAACATTTTGGGGATCTAGATGTTTTGATATGAATTATAGTTTTAGACGATGACAGGTTTTTACAGTCCATAACTTTGGTATATGGTTATCAAGATTTTAAAGTTTTTGGAATTTGAATATGATTCTCACCGCAGATTTGAACCGATATGCTAATTAATTGTGCACACAAACAACATTTAGCTGCAATGTTTAGATATTCTCAAACGGTAAGCAGCATCATCAGTCCAATCAAATTGGCACCTGCACAATAATTATTTTATCAATCTTACAAGTTATTTTTAGATTGAAATACAATTGACTAGTGTTTTGGACCTCAACAATTCTAACATATCAATTACAATGAATATTAACAGCACTGTCATCGGACATTGTGTTTTACCTATTATCATTCAGTTATTCATTTGAGGCGAATTCATTAATCGTTTTCAATGAAAACCAAAACGTTAAAGATATTAGTTTATTTTAAAACGAGGGTGAATCGATGCATTCCATTTTCATAAAATTGTGAATACAATTGAAAAATTGAATAGGTTTTTCATTAAATGCTGTAATGCATAAAGCGAAACGATACATAATTATCTGTAAATGGGCCACAACTTAAGAGTTATTTGGTTCAGAAAACATCATCATCATATGAATGGAAACGAGGAAATGTACATGCTAAATGATTTGGAATTTTCAATTGTTGGTTGAGAAATTCGAAAAAGACAGACGACACACAAACATTTTCTATGTCATATCAGATCATAAATGCGGTTGTTGAATATATACAACATAAAACATTGTTTGATATTATTCATAAGTATTATGCGACAATATACAGATATACATGAATGACGGATGGGTAGGAAGAATTGCATCGTTACGGACGTAAATCTCGTCAGACATTTATGTGTTCGCAATCATCTCCGGGACAACTGTTAGCTGATGCATAATGAAATCCACTCTATTTATTAGTTGAATGTTTTTCAGTTTTTTTGGGCCAGTAGAAGAAACATTTTCACCTGATTCCAGTGGTGATAGACATGTGAGCATTGCATACAAATAATTTCTGATGGCGACTTGTGTGTAAACGACCATAGAATATGAGGTGGTGAATTATGAAAGAACATATCACTGACATAGAAATCTTTTTGTATCCAATGGATGATAATAAAGTTTCTCCCAACAAAATAATCTTTTTTGGCTCCAAAAACTAGGAAGACACTTAATTCCGGTTCCAGTGTCAAAAACTATGTCATACACTTAATGGATACACCAATTGCATTTACACGTACACATAAGCTGTGTTTAACAACATGAATCTTTTGTCGATTTTACCATTGGATTTTATATCAGATTCACTAATTGATTTATACTACATGAAATGAGATTATGATTTTCTTCGTAAACTTAAGGATTGTACCATTGAAAAAAGATACCGTAGATTAAAATTTTGAGAATAAGTCATTTTGTTTAATACAAAAACCAATTAAACCATTGTATACCCAAATGCAATAAGATCAGGTATATTGTTATTGGTATATGCAACTAAATATCATCATATAAACTATGTAAATCAACATAGAACTGTATGAAGTTTGCAGAGTTAAGCTTACACGATGTGGACAAGTAATAGCATAAAATTAATTGTACTTCATCTGTAACGATACCGTTGAGAGACAGAAAATCCCAGCATTGGAATTAAAACAATTGTAAATGGATAGGTGAAGGAAGGTGGCTTGAATATTGTAATATTCAAAAAAATTTTCATTGTCATCAAAATAATCGCTAACAAAAAAGAGAGTACCATAGACCAGACGAAACGATAAAGTACCACCATCCATTGTGGTTGTAATCAAAAAGGAATTGTAATTGCAACCGTGTGTTTCTGGTTTTTCATTTCACCGTTATCTATGTATTGTATTGCCTTAAGCAGAAAAACCATTGAATTGATATAATTGTTTGATGGCATTGGCACAAACACACACACTTTTGGAATAACGATAAATGTTGCATCTCTTGAATACGATTGAATCTGCCTCCCACCCACTAACGGAACGAAAAAAAGAATTGAAGAGGCTGAACCATTCACATCTCTATGAATATTAACGAATTTTGAATTGGGTCTTCTGGAATTTATGGAATCTGTTCAATTGTTACAATACCCTCCATAGTATTGATAGCATTCAGGTCACCACCTGATAATTGAACAATAGGAAATTGTTCCTATTCACTTTGGTGCCAATTTGAGTTGCCTGAATTTTATTAAATGTAATAACGAGAAAAAAATGTTGTCCATAATATCCAATACGAATATAATGTTAACAGGAATAAAAACTGGGACAATTTTATTATCATTTCATTCTTAACGAATTGAAAAATATCATGAAATCCTCTTAAACATTCAGAAACAATAATTACTTAATGGTAACAATTAATCTGCTGTTAAATTATTTGACAATACATTTCATAAAAAAAAAAGAATTCAATTGATTTTTCATCACTAATTCCATATTATAATTGAAAAATCATTTCGATAATTCAAAAGTACTGAATATCGAATAATTCTACGCATTAACGTTCTTTAACTCAATTTAGTTAATTGAATCGTTAATAATAATGAGAAATATTGAAATTAATTTTGTTAATATTTTGTCTGTTATCAAAAGGTGTTTAATCAATGTGGCATAAATCACGTGGCCTATAACAATTCAATACGTTTGGTTTTTGGTTCAAATTCTAATTTGATTTTGGGAAACATAAAATATTTTCTAATTAGTGAATCTAACCGAAATGTGAACATGAGGTCGTTCCAATCGTAAATAATCAAACTTCTGTACATTGGTAATGGCAATGCTTTTATGTATACGGTGAAATGCTTAATAAGGATAAAGTACATACAACTTGTGCTTTTTCTCTACATAGTTTAGTTTGAATTTTCATTAATGTGTACACATCCACCATTCATTATGGAAATTATTTGACTTTACATGCATGTTGAATTAACTCTTATTGTTTCATTGAGAACAGGCCCATACATTTTTTTTTGTTTATAATGTTCTTCTTTTATGAATTTTTTGGGGGGAAAAATATTCGCTATTCATATGAAACACGAGCAACAATAAGCTGAGCATACAGATAATAATTGAGGTTTTTCAGTAGAAAAGCGCGTGTGGTTGATATGTTTGTGGTAACGGTGTGTATGTGTGTTTATTTGCCACCCATCTGCTTAGTGTGATGACAACTAATGAACGGTGATAAATGGTACCAAAATCTCAGTACAACACATCAATGATTGTCGCCTTGGTATGTGGCATCAGGTGAATTGGTTTCAACTTTTATTTTTTTCCGAGGTAATACTACCGCTGAGAATTATCATTCTGTGCTACATTTTAATTAGATTCACCGCAATGAAAGCTACCGGGCAACGCCTTAAAGACGTTCAACGACAACATCGACATAATACCCCCATCGAATCCATAGAATCATTTTATCCTGTAGGCCGGAAAAACTATCTAAATGATAATCGTTTTCAGTGATAAAATATGTGACAACCATTAATTATTTCGATAGCATAATATGCATTTTAGTATATTTGGTATCCGGTTAAACCTCAGCCACAGATTAATGTGAAATCCATCTATAGCAATTTATCACGTACCAATCTCTAGGCAATGAGAGTGTGATGAAAACGGTTATTAATTAAGAAAATAAACTCCAGATGAATTTCCATCAATTCTCGATGGGATGACGGCAATGTTTTAACATTCTCTTGATACAATATTCTATAGTCCATGTACTGGCAACTTGATATTGGCCCACAGTTGGAAGGTAATTTAACATTATGTAATCGTATATCGTAAAAGCTCATCATAGTTCTCATATATACATATTTGCTGTAGGCGCTGCTGTTGCTGTTATAGAAAATGATAAACTATTTAAGGGATAAAAAACGAGTTGCAAAATCAACTCATATTGTTACCGCCCAATAAAGAATACTCTGATGTTTTTGCCTTCAGGTGATGCCAAAACATAAAACAAATCATAAATTATTCTGGTTATGATGGAAGACTCAACGGGGTATTTTTTTCGTTCGGTTAATTATTAAATCAAACTACACAAATTCCATTTTTAGTCATCGTTTACAATAATTATTGGCATTCAATTATTTGTGGAAAATTGAAATAAACAAAAAAAAAACCGCCACTTTAATGTGTCGTTTTCATGAAATTGTTAATTGTAATACAAAATTGTGATGGGAATAATAATTAATTTAATCCATTTTGGAGTTGATTTTAAAGCTCTCATTCATACCACAGATCATGTCTTAGTAATTAAATTCATCAGACATTCGTTTATTTCAAATTCTTTTAACTTTTTGTGTTTTCAATTCAATCACAACTCACGGTAAGCTGATCACTTAAAGGTGCGATAATACCATTTTATTTACTGTCACCTCAAGTCTTCCACTTTTCTGATTTCAATTGAATACGAACTTAAATCAACCTGATACTCATTGTATGGAGTAGTGTGTGGTCGCCAAAATATGTAATTGCAGTACCATTAAATGGGATTAGATTACAGAAGCCAACAGAACCAATTTAACCAAAACAAATGAATTTATCTGACTACTTTACATTAATTATACCAGAAATAAAAACAGTAACCACAACGAAGAGTATATAAATGGTAACCAAAAAAAAAAGGGAATACAATCAGTGTTCAGAATATCCCAGTGATTTGATACGTAAACCAAAACTCTCAGTGTTCTTTTTATGTGTGATTTGTCAAGTGAAATAAACCCCAAATCAACCAGGTGGGTCATTCAATGAGCCACTTTGAATCAATTGAATACAATTTAAGTCGTATCAAAAGTAACACACAGTGAATAGAATCGTTGGTGAATGTTTGGTTTGTTCTTTTTTGGCTTCCACATTGAACATCATTGGTTTCATGATACCGTCATACGATTGACTTTTATTTTTTTTTTTTGGTCCAATTGAATTGAAATTTGACCTGACCACGTTACCTGGTCGCGTTTCATTTGGCCAAACTCAAAAAATGTTGTAAACCGCAAGACAATGACATAGCCATTGAATAGGATTCGCATGCCATAAGTCATCTTTCATGGATATTATTCAACTACAGTACATTTGATGCCAACACCGATTAGTTTTCCCGTTGATACAATAACAAAAATAGATAAAAAGTTTCTGATTAAAAAAAAAGAAAAGAAATAATGATGTTGATTATAAAAAGTGTTGAATCGTGTTAAAATGCATTCCACTGGTCTTAGGTTTACTTTAATGAGAGTCCAACATCATTATCATTAGCGTCATGATGGCCCAATTAGGAAACTGTGCGGTTGGTTGGATCGTATCCAATATACAATAACGCTATTGTTCAAGGACTTAAGGATAACGAATCATCAACGTGGGTTATATATCAACTGTCACGGTTAATTGTTTAATTGCCAGTTTATGTTTATTGGAAACACTTGGTATGAAATACTTTTAGTTTTTTATGTTGCGCTCCCATTTAATATTCTAAACTGATTCATTCGTTTAATATGGCAACCAAGGACGACTAATTAAATCCCTCTTGATCATTGATTAATTTGAATAGCTAATTATTTCCATTTGTTGCTCCTGAATTTAATGGTGGCTGAATTGCACTTTATGATGATTGTCAACTATAATGAATACTCAAAATGTTATGATCAATTTTACTTTTGTCATAGATGGATGCACAATTCAGAAGAAGGATTCTAAAGAATATTTCATTGAAATTATTGAGATCTGCAATATGCTCAACCATCACTTATTTCATACAAAATAACGTTGCTTCTTTGTTGTTGTCTTGATTTTGAATGGCAATTTCTTACACGTTTGTTGTTTTTGAAAAGCTCATATACAATTTTCTTTAAAAACTCTGTAATTACGAATTTCCCTCCAAAAGATTTTCATGCTAAATAGGCGAATTTTGATACACACGTGTGAATAAATACTCATAGTGTGACATCTCTCATAACTAATTTCATTTTATTTCTTTAAATCTGATTTATTCTTTATATTTGTTATTAATTCATGCTTTGAGTGTTCTCAAACAGAATTTACAAGAGAATGGTGACCATTAAATGTGATACAGAATGCATTGACTTACTTTTTGCGGATCCTTGTGACTGTGTACGACACGAACCGAAACCATATCGAGATTTAACCTGCTTGATATTAGACTGTTGGCAACGTATCTACGATAAACGACCATATCGACGGTTCCAATTACATGGTAAAGATTATGAAGAAAAAATGGCTCGTCTTCCTGACAATTATGATTTCTTGAAGATCATTGAATTTGTAAAACGGCGACCAAATTTACGTACGTTTGAATTAATTTATGCTCCAATTGTTGACTGTCTGGGCCCAACGTTAATTTTTTATTTGAAACGCATGAAAGTCATATCATTGATGCAAGTCGATATTACCGTGGCCACATTAGAAGAGATGGCAAAATGCGGTGTAGCGTATGATGTTGAAGTATTACGGTTGAGTGGCAATAAATTTACAATGGAGCATGCAGAAGCACTTCGGGAGTTTTTACTAAAAGCAAAATGTCTTCAATATTTAGATGTGGGATATTGTGATCTAAACAATAACACGTTACCAATGGTGGCGGACGGTATTATCAATTGTCCCACATTGAGAGCAATTGATGTTAGTCGGTTGATTAATTGTCATCATGTGCATGTCACTGATTCATCGAAAATTGCTTCAATTTTAGCGATTTTATTGTGGCGTGTACCATTACTTGAGGTCCATTTTAAGCATTGCTATTTACAGCCACATGACATGATTCCAATAGCCGAATATCTATCAACTCCAATTGATTTGGTCTACTTGGACTTGGGTTCAAATGGCATCGGTGCTGATGGTGTACGAATAATATTCAATGCAATACGGAAACAATCCCAACTTATCGGTTTAGATATATCAGAGAATCGTATTGGACCCCATGGTGGTGATGTAATCGCACATGAATTACCATTTACACGTATTCGCTACCTGGATATTGGACGTAATGGTATTACCGCTGATATTATGCTAAAAATACTTTATACGATCAAGAAATCAAATCAAATAAGAATTTTTAATGTGGTCGGTAACGAGTTTGATAACGATGTAGGTGACATTATGCGACGACAGATAAATGCAAGAGTTTTAATAATTCATACAATTGATGTGATACCAACATATGAATTTGATACAAATAGTTTTCGTATAGTACCACGTATGAATGATCATGCTAATTATAATGATCGATATCATCGTGTATGGCCATTCTATCGACGTTATGATGTTGATCGACATTTAAATTGGCATAAGAATCGGCCACGTAAAATATTAGTGAATGGTTTATATTTAGATCCAATTGTAGTCAATGATTGTGGTCAATTGTATGAAATTGGTAAATCTGGTGAATTATTGAAACCACGAACCGACACAAAACCATTGATATGCCGCAAACGTACAACTGACATAAGATGTGCATATTTAGATAAAGATGTAAATATTGTACCAGAAACGACCTCATGTAATTGAACCGATAAACTTATGATTTTATGATTTATTAAAGAACATTAAAATTAATGTAGTGATTTTTCATTGAATTTGTCTAATCTAAAATAAATTGAAATTGAACTGACATCACTTTGTTCAACATTTAGAAGGGCAGCACTTGGGGTCACTCATTGTCTAACAATTTTTTTCTTTCTGGTTATGAATTATGTACTCTTACTTGATGTTTGATTACATTCAAATGAATAATATAACGGACAATTACGTGGTCATAAAAATCAACTAAAGATGACAATGCATAATTCTCTATTCAAATTGCATTGTGCATTGAATCAACTAACTGCACATGATCTGTTCAGCCATTATGATTGAACTCATAGGAATTCATTCTTATGTTTATGGAACACAAAAAAAAACATTAAATAGATTTCGTTTAAGTTCACTTAACATTCATTGCACATAGAAGTTATGAGTTATTTTTTCTCTTAAATTTTATGCAAAATAAAATGCATAACATCATAAAGAATGTTAAATAATAAAAGTTTATCTGATTCTCATGATGGTTCCATTAATTCAATTTAAGTTGGATTAAAGCAAATTATTATTATGTGAGATTGACAACCATATCGCGTTATACTGTGAAGTGCATTCATTCTTTATTCCGAGGAGAAAAAGAATTTAGATGATTTTCATTTTGGTAATTTGTTTTTTTTTTCGCTGGCAAATTGTATAACATTCATTTCATTTAAAATTTATAAAAAAAAATTCCAGTATGCAGATGGAATACATCAGGTCAAAATGTCAATTATTAATTATATCTTTGTTGGAAACACAATATATTTTATTTAATTTTCAATTCAGAATTAACAAAAGTCATACACTAAGCGACCAGAAAAAAGTGAACACCGATTTTGCTACTCTATCGATGACTAAATAGTTATCTTGTTAGTTTATTTGAATTTTTAAACGATTGAATATCTCTGTTCTCTGATCAATAATTAATTGTTCTTTAATGTATTTTTCACTCGTACAATTGTTTTCTTCTGTATGATACAAAGTATTTTCAATCGGTTTCAATGGAATATGGCGCTTAACATTGGAGAGTTCAAGTGACCCCCCATACTATGATTAAATGTGTGGTTAAATAAATTTAAATCGATAGTATTCTCTCTTTGGGTACTTTTTTTTATGTGGTCTGTTTGAAAACTTTTAACCAGAGTGTTATTCTCAACATATTTTGCATAATAATAACATACCATTATCATCAATGGATAGACAATCGTATATACATTGATTTAATAGGTCAATTGAATTTAATCATACAAACACTTGTAATTCATTTAAATTCATATTTATGTTTAAAGTTTTTTTTTTATTTTTATTTTTGCTGAATGTTCTCAGTTTTTTATCGTTTCTCTCTCATTCTCATATAAATAATGCCCTTTCATTTAACATAAACTTTATGCTGTCGAACATAAAATGTAACATTCATTTCAGAGACTGACATCATCGAAACAATTTGAATAACAGTATTTTTGTTTTTTATTTTATCTTTTGTTATACTTAAAATGTTTTGTTCAATATTAAATGAATATGCAATAATGTTGCTTTTTCATCTCTGGTGCTTTTATTTTTGAATATTTTTTGGACAGTATATTTAATTTCTTCCAATTTCCATTAATGGCGTTTAATTGAAAACAGAAATAATAATGTACGTTATTTATAAAATTCTGAATAATATACAAGACGTATATTTTATCATATTGAGTCACCACGTAATGAATTTCATAAATTAAATCGTAATAAATGAAATCGAATTCATCTAATTTTTCAATATAATTCGACTTGCTTTTAGTTCTCTTAATGGTACGTTGGCTGGAATTCATTTTACTAAGAAATTCCGATATGAGGGAAGAACAAAGAACCAAATATAAAACATCAGATGAATATCGACGTATTGAATACGGAAATCAGATTATCAGGCCTTGCCTTAATAATGAATTGAATAATAATTACGTGAGCATAATAAGTAAACATTGCACACCGTTTGAACTTATACTACAGGACTATTTATATGTTAACACTCTGCCTAACAAACACATGAAAGAACTAATGGACTCTATGGTATTCGTATGGATCTTGTTCAGTTTATAGGAAACAAACATTTCCCACCCATTGGTAACGGTAAAGGAAACAAACACGGTTGGATGATGAATTTCGAGAGCAATGAATTTATGACGGTAATTAGATTCAGTCGACCATTTATGCTGTAACGATAACCATTTCATTGAGTCAAAATATAAAACGAATGAATAGAATGTATAAGAATGTTTCGATGTCGACATACAACATTCATTTTATATAAAAAAAAATCATTGGAACACAAAACCATATGAGTCTTTTGTAATTAAATATATCTGGCAAGAAGATGAATAAAAATTTCATATTTATTTATTGGCATCATATTTACGGTAATTTCGTTCAACATAATTACTACCAAACGGTACAGCTGGTTAGTTAGATTGGTATACGCCATTTCATCTCATTATTATGAGTGAATAGGCTTTTCGTTCAATTACTTTCACCACCTTCTTTCACCCTCGTAAATAAAATAAAGACAGAAAATGCTATTGAAAGATAGCAATGCTTTTTATTTTTCGGCTGAACATTTTCATCACTCCTTAGCCAATTATGGGGAAAAATGCAAGAATATTTTATCTAAATGTGAATTTTTGTTTTCTTTCAGTTCATCTCGTTTGTATGAAATAAAAAGTCTAATGATTTTCACCGAATAAATTTCTATGAAATTCAAAGGAATTTTATTTCCAAAAAGAATAAAAATATTTTTCGATTTTTCTTTTTCTTATTAGTTAGGATATACAGGAATAGCAGCCAGTTATGAAATATTTATTCATTCTATGTAGATTAGACGGTACCTTTTCATCTATGCTGTATATCATTTTTAATTAAATGTAAAAACGGTGAAACATAAATGTTTTATGCTGGATAGTATACGAATAGAAATAAAGGTACTGCGAAAAGGATCTTCTTAGGAGTTAGCCTTTCATGTTTTATTCTTTATATTAGTTAATTCATTTGTGAGTGTTTCATATCATGTCAATGAATAATTAAAATATAAATCGGTACTGTATTGAGTCGAGATTCAATCAATTAAATGATTTGAATAAGAATTTTTTATTCATTTACCAGAGTTTAGGTTTAATCATCTAATTTGGTAATTTTTATAACCATTGCAATGTTTTAACATCAATTTTATCCCTTTGAATGAAACTATTTAGCTGTGGATTCATTACATTCAATTATGTATCATTTAGTGAAAGTTTCATTGGCTTCATTAAACATCTATCTCTAACATTTGTATTGGTTTACAGGTAATACCAATAATTAGATACTTGCTATTCATTACATTATTTGTATATTTAGCAACTAATAAATTCTATAGTGATTCAGTTTGTTGAATTTATTTAATTATCTAATTACGTGGTTTTGTAATTGTAAACGAAAAGGTGATTATATTACATACTGGCTCATATATTGATCCCAATGAAAATACATTTAGCATTTAGTTCCTCCACTAACTAAGCAGAAAAACCTAAAAAATGAATCTCTTGGTAATTTAACAAGTAATTTAACCAATGAGTAATAAAATATGAAAACCATAATTTCTTGTTTAATGTAATTGAATAGTAAATCGGAATATTACAGTCTCATTTATTTCGATTCTTTATTCCAAGAAAAACAACTTCTACTGATTTATTCTAAGCTACCATCATTTAAAGTTAATTTTAAGGCAATTATCCATATTTTACATTAATCCAATTAACGCTTTGATAATTGTGTGTTTCGGTGACATATTACTTGGTCGGTCACTGAATATAAAACCAGAAAAAGGGATTTAAAATTACGATCATAAATCAACTGGACTTTTAATTTATACCAAACTCAGAATAACGTCAACTTATTAGTCTTCATTTCACCGTCAAACTTACATTGAGAAAAAAAATATTTAAATTTTTATCCGTTGATGTTATCCCATCGACCTCAGCATATCAGCAGTTAAGCACAGACGAAATACAATGACTGATTTAAGATGTCATCGTTTAGCTTCCAGCTACCTGACTACAAAGTTATCAAAACCGTTTTCACTTTCATCACATTAGATAATATTTTCATCTTCTTTTTTTCTAATTACTTTACCGTGTCGCTTCACGTATACACACCATCGTTACCCAGGTGGTAGAACATGACTATGTTGAAATGAAGAACAGACAGTGAAAGAAAAAAACAGCGAAACTTTAACACGACCGTCTTTTGTCAGTATCATTTATTTCAATTAAATTGATATTCCTGGATCATTAGTGATAGTAGAACGTTCACGTTATAATTAAAAATTGTACTAAAGCTCGACAATTTTCATTTACTCTTTTCTCTCGTTTTTTTTTTATTAAACTTCATTCATTGTAATTATGAGAAACTGATTTGACTGTAACGTCATGAATTGCTGACCAATTTAATTTTTTTTGGTTTTAATTTTCCTTGCCAAGGTACCTGAGCGCCAATGATGAGATTTAAAATTGTTCATTATATCAAATAATCGTTGGATAAAAGCATTATGTTAATTGAAAATTATTCGTTAAATCGGTTCAACTGGCAATTTTCGTGTTTTACCAAATCGTTTATTAGTTGCAAGGTGCAATGATTCTAACTTTATCAATTACTACATATTACTTATTTATAAATAGATAAAATTTATACTTCCTTGATAGTTAATTGATTTTTCAAGAATCAACAGTCAAATTTATTTATTATCCCATAAATATAACACATGTGAAAATAACGAATATTTTCATTTCCTTCTAGTTTTCTTTAATTGTGTATTTTATTGACTATTAAAATTACTGTGACCGTTAAAATTAATTTAATAATCATTTTATTTATTTTCTTTTACTTGAATGTATTAAATCATGTTCACTTCCATAACCAAAAACAGTATAAATTTGAAGAATTCAAGATTAACTTTCATTTCCTTTGTCATATTATCAAGTAATTTAAATTCAAATAATTAAATTCTAGCAGATTGCATTCACATGGTTTTAAAGTCAATGATGGTGATCAATTTGCAGTGCAAATAGTATCTGATTCAGTTAATACTAATGATACAAATTTTGAATCATTTCAAGGCGTTCAGTATTAACAACATCGGTGTGCGCTAAAAAACTCAGCTTAAGGATTCATAGAATACAGGTATGATGGAAATACTTGAAGTTATTGGTATTAACGAATAAATTAATGGTTAATGAAAAAATGAATCAATATTCATTAATAACGAACAAAATACTTAGTACATCAGTGAGCGTTGATATTGCACTTATTTACTTAGTAAAACCAGTACCCAAAGTAATAAAATCAGTAGAATAATCAACTGATACTTCATATTTAGGAGGAAAACACGGAATTTCTTCTAAAACGACGTGTGAAAATGAATTTCCTTTAAGTTTTAGACTCACATATGAATTCTGTTATAAAAAGAAATGTCAGGTTCCAGGTCATCCATTTGTAGGTGACTATATGGAATCAGTAAGAATTACAGTTGTAGAAAAATGGGACAGTCAGAACAACTGAATGCTAAAGAACAAATGTATGAACGAGTTACTGCTGTCAGAGAATGGATAAAGGGAGGCATTGTTCAGTAACATTATAACATTAGAGAAACTTTAATAAATCATTAAATTGCAATATCAATACTCAAATATATAAAATGAATCCAGTTACCTTCACTATCAATTGAACTAATTAATAAAGTCAAATTAGTTGAGTTTCCTTAAAACCAATAAATGTTCCTTAAGGATTCCACTTTGAAATGTTTCCGATATCATATTTATTCTTTCTCATTTTTTAATAATTTCCAAGTAAAAATCAATATAAACTCAACGGTGTACTTCTAAAATGTACACATACTTAACTCAGTGAAACTTTTATTATATTCATAATGAAATCTATTTTGATTTAATTCAAATACAGTTTGAATGAAAAAATATTGTTACAGGTAACCAAAAATATTTAATAAATGCAGTGGCTAACAGATACAAAGTAGAATGATTTTTAAAATGTAAAAGTTTTTGGATTTTTTTTCTCTTCTGTTGACAAAGTTCTCGAGAAAATGGTCGAGCATATAATTACAATTCAAAAATTCAATGAAATTTTCTCGGTAATACACTTTGAGCTGTTACAGATGAGCGCTAGTAGAACTTCTTAAGTTTAAAAATATTTTGTGACTTTCTACACTGGTTCAATGGTCTACGGTTTATCCATTGGCTTTTAATCAAATTAAGTTTTCATACATCAGATAAAACTTTCCATGTATCATGTTATTGTTATCTATGCTCTGTATTTAATTTCCCTAACAAGAGTATTGACAATCTTATATATCAGTAATGTCTCGTGATCAAATCCAAATCAATTGGATTGTCTTAAAATATTTATCTAATTGGAAATTTGAATGGAAATTCTTTATTTTCATATGATAAGAAATGAAGGTCACAATGATATCTATTCTATTTTACACGTGGAAGAACTGTTTATATTTCATACAAATTAATATCAACACAGAAAATGACATACTGAATAAGTTGGTTATGCAAAGAGATTTCCATAAAATACGTTCAACTATTACTATAAACGTAAGGAAAACATCAAACGGTTGTAATCAGTTAATTGAATATCCAAAAAAGGACCAAGGTAACTTAGTCTATAGTAAGTTGAATGTTTCTCTAACCGTCAACTCCCCAAAATATTTCATTCATTGCTGTATAGAATCAACCAAGTGATAAGGAAATAGATATGATAAATTACTGGAAGGTACAACAGCTAATTATATATAATATACTATACCTTTTAGAAACTACGGAATTCATTGAAAAGGTGCATGTGCTAATTTAAAGATAAAAGATTATACCGACAAGTTATTCGATCTCATGCCTATTAGGCTACAGTTAAATTTGAACTGAGTTAATATAAAAAATGAAATGAAAATTCAGAAAAATTGATGAATTTTCCAAACTAAATGAATTATGCTAACAATGTTCATATATACGTGGAGGCCCTGGTGGTCACAATCTTAGATTATACATCTCCATGAATATTAACTTATGTGAAACATTAAGTCACACATAAAAACAATGTTCGGGGTGTTTAATGTTCCACATAAAATATCAACAGCAACAACAACAAAATACAAAAGTTCTTGAAACAATTTCTGAAATAAAATGTAAATATTTTGTCAGCATTATTTATTTCAATTAAATTGATATTCCTGGTTCATTAGTGATAGTAAAACGTTCACGTTATAATTAAAAATTGTACTAAAGATCGACAATTTTCATTTACTCTTTTCTCTCGTTATTTTATCAAGCTTCATTCATTGTAATTATGAGAAACTAACTTGACTGTAACGTCATTAATTGTTAACCAATTTAATTTCAATAACCTTAGCGTCGTTATTGTATAATCATTGGATTATTTTTTTTAAATGTATAAAGATAACGAAATAACTTCGTAAATTTCGAATTTCGAATTTAAAACAACGCTCTTCTTATCGACGCAGACAGTGCTTATTGTATCTTTTCTTTCTCCAGTTATTAATTACCTAAATTTCTTAAAATTAGTTAAACGTGAAAAGTATCTAACACGTCATTATCCAGCCTCTAGCTGCTTTGAGATACGTTTGAGGTTAATTAAGTTGTGATATTTAAGCCACTTTTTAATTTTCCTCAATTTTATAAATCTTACCTGTTATTTATTAACAGATAAAATTAATGCTTTCTTCATAGTCATTTTATTTTCAAGAATTAATAGTCAAATTTCTTTATTACACCATAGACATAACACTAGTAATTAAGAAATATTTTGTATAATTTTCCTTTATACAATTGTGGATTTTATTGACTATTAAAACTACTATGTCCATTAAAATTAATTTAATAATAATTTTATTTATTTCCCTTTACTTGAATGTATTGAATTGTGTCCATTTCCTTAACCGAAAATAATATAAATATAAAGAATTGAAGATTGACATTCATTTCTAAAAAGTGGATAAAGTGACTCAATGAAATGCTGTTGCCTTTCATTATACAATTAATTGTTATATTATTAAATAATTTAAGCTATTCACATGGCCATAAATTCAACGAAGGTGATAAATATGTAGTTCAAATAGTATGTGATCCAGCTATTTATAGAGATGCAAAATTTGTATGTGAGGGTGTCTTAATTTCAAGGCATACGGTATTAACAACATCGGTGTGCGCTAAAAAATCAGCTAAAGGATACATTGAATACAAATATAAAGAGAATAAACTAGAAATTATTGGTATTAAGGATATATTTATCAACGAAGAAACTAATTTCTTTCAATCAATGACGAACAAAATATTAGGTAGATCAGTGGACAATGATCTTGCACTTATTTACTTAATAAGACCAGCACCCGAAATAATAGAATCAGTAACATTATCAACTGATACTTCATATTTAGGAGGAAAACATGGAATTTCTCCTGCATTTAGATGTGAACACGAATTTTCTAAGAGTTTTAGACCGAAATACGAATTCTGTTATAAAGAGAATTGTCAGAATCCAGGTCATCCATTTGTACGTCATGGAGTAGTACTTGGAATCAGTAAGGATTACAGCTGTCGAAACACAACAGAATCAAAGCATCTAAATGAAAGAGAAGTCTTGTATGCACGAGTTTCAGTTTCCAGGAAATGGATAAATAAATATATGATTGACTAATATTGTAACATTAGAAAAACGATTTTTAAATAAATCATTAAATTGCGATATCAATAATCAAATATTTAAAATGATTTCAATTACCTTCTCCATCAATTCAACCAACTAATAAAGTCAAATTATTTGAGTTTCCTTAAAACCAATAAATGTTTCTTCAATTTTTCATTTATTCCCCTTTAATCATGTTCCTTAAGGATTCAACTTTGATTTTTTCCTATATCATATTTATTCTGTCTTATTTTTTAATAATTTCCAAGTAAAAATCAAAATAAACTCAACGGTGTACTTCTAAAATGTACACATTCTTAACTCAGTGAAACTTTTTTTATATTCATAATGAAATTTGTTTTGATATAATTCAAATACAGTAAAAAACGGAAAAAAACTGTTACAGGTAACCAAAAATATTTAATAAATGCAGTGGCTAACAGATACAAAGTAGAATTATTTTTAAAATGTAAAAGTTTTTGGATTTTTTTTCTTTTCTGTTGACAATGTTCTCGAGAAAATGGTCGAGCATATAATTACAATTCAAAAATTCAATAAAATTTTCAATACATTCTGAGCTGTTACGGATGAGCGGTAGTAAAACTTCTTAAGTTTAAAAATATTTTGTGGCTCTCTATGCTGGTTCAATGCTTTATGGTTCATCCATTAGCTTTTAATCAAATTAAGTTTTCATACATCAGATAAAACTTTCCATGTATCATGTGATTGTTATCTATGCTCACTATTTAGTTTCCATACTTTGATATCATTGATTTTTCTTCTGACTTTTCATTACCAAACATTTAATTCATTTGTTCCTAAGAACTTTAAGTTAATTTGTCGACAATGTAACAAGAGTACTGATTGTCGCGAGAGTAATAAAGTCTTGTATGTTCAAATACTGAAGTTCATGACAGACGGATATGCTATTATGCTATAGATATAGAGAAGGATTTTCTCTGCATTCCTGTCCAACGATAGTCCAAATCGATTCATATCGCGTTGACCATATTCCAGAATAAAAATTAAAGAAAAACTTAAAATTTACGAATTTCCAAAATGACGAAAAACTTTAATCGCGATTATCTCAAAACTCAGTTTTTTTCGATACATGACTTCACTTTCCACCCGATGTGAAAATCTTTTACATCAGTACTGCTTCGTGGTGACATCCAATCAATAATTTTCCAATTTCCTCAAAATTTGAAAGCAAATTCATTATATTCTATATTACACGTGGAACAATGTCAACACAGAAAATACTGAATTAGTTTGTTACGCAAAGGGATTTCCATAAAATACGTTCAACTATTACTATAAAAGTAAGGAAAACATCAAACGGTTGTAATCAGTTAATTGAATATACAAAAAAGGACCAAAGTAACTTAGTCCATAGTAACTTGAATATTTTTCGTTTATTTTTTCATACGTCAAACCCCCAAAACATTTCATTCATTGTTGTATAGAACCATTCAAGTGATACCGAAATAGATATGATAAATTACTGGAAGGTACAACAGCTAATTATATATAATATTCTATACCTTTTAGAAGCTACGGAATTCAATGAAAAGATGCATGTGCTAATTTAAAGATAAAAGATTATACCAACAAGTTATTTGATCTCATGTCTATTAGGCTACCGTTAATATCCAAAACTGAATTAATATAAAGAATGAAATGAAAATTCAGTAAAATTGATGAATTTCCCAAACTAAATGAAGTATGCTAACAATTTTCATACATCCCTGGTGGCCATTGTTCCAATACCCACCAATCCATAAGAATCGTAGATTATACATCTCCATAAATATTATACGTATACCCTTCAGGTGTACCAACAAAAAATAATATTAACTAAAATAATTTTCCTAATTAGAATGTCACTTACAGTAATTTAACGATATGTGACGTTCAAACACAGTCTCTACCATTTACTCCAAAATGTGAAACCTAAAGTCACACATAAAAACAATGTGAGCAACATAGAAAAAAACGTTCGGGGTGTTTAATGTTCCAAAAATTACCACAAAGAATATCAACAGCAACAACAATAACCAAATACAAAAGTTCTTGAAACAAATTGAAACATAAATATGAAGAAATAATTTCTCAGTTTTACTTCTTCGTTTTGCATTACTCATTTCAGTAATAAATGTGTAAACGGAAATACGATGAAGGTAATGAAAACCAACATAATTTTAATATGTCTACCAATATGCGGTTAAACGATACGAATAAAACGTGTTGAACAGTTTAACTGTGATACATATAATGAATTAAAGGAAGGGAAAATGAAACTTTACTTATTTAAAAAAAAAAAATGTAAAAGATATGTATTCAATATCCTTAACGTCATCCCATTTAATGTACTTGAGGTGGTTGTAGATGGTGTATTTAAGAATATCGAATTAATACACTAAGGGAACTGGCATATTCCATTTACCATTTGTTTATCATAAAAGCATAAGAATCCTTTTGCACATCCCCTTTCTTTTATATTCAACGAAGGGAGAATCTCTTCCATAAGACTTTTAAAATGAAATTCGTTATGAAGACCATCCGGTATATTATAATATTTAATTTTCAGAAAAATCATTATACGAAAAGTAAGTTTAATTATAAAAAATATTTTAACTGTATTCCATATAAAAGATTCACAATTATGTTGCGTAGGATTCATTATTCACATTTACTTCAGCCATTGTTTTGATGAAAATTAAAAGAGTTTTCTCTTTTGGTTTTCCCTATTTGGCATAACACTAACGTGTGTGTGTGTGTGTGTAAATCAAGTTTAGCAACATATTAAATTAAGTACACTCTACATCTTTCTAATTCTTTAAGTTTCACTGAATAAATGATATTGTATTTGGTAAACATATTGTGGTTGTTACATCCCAAACAAAAAATAAAATAAAAATCGTCTGAATTACAGTATAGGTATGAAAGATTAAATTTAATTGGTATTCATTTGGAACAATATATTTAATGTAGTTAATATCCGGTGTATGGCTAAATATACACATTGAAAGTAAAGTTTACATAATCCATATTAAGCATATATATCATAATATACTTCAAACCGCATATAAATGTCGAACATTTATGGGTGGTAAATAATATTACGTTATCTCTTCATTTTATAACTTGTGAATTCTTGACGGTATTCACCAAGTAACTTCATCGTCTAACCATGAGTATCCAAGTGAATATTCTTCCATTATTATTTCTTTTACTTCTTGGATAAATTGAGTACAGTGTTTTAAAAGTTTTTCCATCAATGAAGAATATACGAATATAAAAACACAACAGAAGATACATGAAGACATGAAAATGTAGAGAAAAAAATAAGTAGAAAATTCTAATGAATAGAAGGGGTAACAGAATCATTGATGTGAATTTTTCGTAACTGTTCATCATGGTGGATGGTGTAAAAGATATGTGGGTGGAAGTACATTTAACAAAGCAGCGAATTAATAAAATATGTTCTTCACATTTGACTCATGTGTGTGTGTGTGTGTGGTTATGCAGTGTGACTCCACTAGCTTCTATTATCAGCCAAACGAACGTTAAAGACCTCTTCATTCATATATTAAACTCTCAGTGATTCCTTCTTAACAAGGAACATTTTTTCCCATTTCTTATTTTAAAATCCATAATATAAAAATCACATATCTCATCATCTTACAGATTTATTACTTTGTATCTTTTCTGAAAATCTTATTAAAAAATTTTGTTCACTTTCTCATTTTTATGTACATAAATCATAACTCAATTTAAACATATTTAATGTTTAAAAAAATTTCTGTATGAACCCTTAGAAATAAATAGAAATTTTTAACAATTGAATTTGTGATTGTGCCAAATATTTTATGTTCATGTATCATCAATTTCGTTGACTTCAACAAGTTTAACTCGTATTTATATCAGAATTAGTTTCCGTTTGTTTATGTCAATTTACAGGAAACAAGTCGATTACATTGCGTCATCCCCTAATGTATCGATGATGTTTAACAATGGAAACTCCCCAACATATAAATAAAGAATTGAATCCTTTGTCAGAATTTAGAAACTTAATATTTGTTTCCGATACAATTTCCATTGTAGTTAATATCAAAAATTGGATATTACAACTGAATCCGATTCCATTTTCCATTCAACATAAGTAGTTTTTCACAATTTTCACTTAAACTCTCAATTTCGTTATGCTCTAATACAAATGTGTCATCATATCGTTCGATTAAAGAGAGTACTTTGCATGTAATGGTAATAATAGAGAATATTTCAACTGTAAATTAATAGCAATTTATCGAAATAGATAGGTATATCGACTTTCCCAATAAAATTTCTAAATTACTTACAATAGTAATCAATTCAATTGTCATCTCATCAATTTCCTCGTATTGAATTGAAACAGTAGCACATTCAGTTCACAATTCCAATACAATTTGAATGTCAAGAGTTTAATATTTCCCTATCAATTGCAATCTTACGATGAATACATTTGATCAATCGTTAAATTCAATGTGAATAAAAAATTCATAAAATTACCTTTATTCTGTGAACTAAGGTGTTGTATAAAATCAATCAATACAATTTAAATCCCAGTCTATTTCCCATTTAATTTTCAATACCAACGGCTATTTAACAATGTGGTTAAATTAGGGGTAGCCGCCCAAGCTTTAAAATTTATTTTCATAAATAATACATTAATTAAATGAGTTTCCATAAAATTTAAATACGTTCAATACATAATATCCCTTAGAGGCATTTCAATTAATTATTCAATCCTATTGAATAGTCATATGAGACAAAACCATAACTAATTATTATGCATTAGTTTTGTGTTACGGTCACTACATACATTGATATTGATATTATTATCTAATTCAAATGGCCCAGTAGAGAGATCTCATTAATATCAGATTCATTTATGTGTATTTGGTATTGTATCAGAAAAGGGCAGACTACAATACTTGATATGAAAACATTCATATAGTCCTGTTAATAAAATACAGGTATGGTCTGACTCACCCCCGCACTTCTTCCCCAGAAAAACCTATTAATATCCATTCAATTAATTTACCTGCTGGACTGGTAAATAGGTGAATATCATTTGAAATACCGTATGCTTATACGGTGTCCCAGTCCCAGTGTATTTTATTTCTGCGAATTTCTCTAAATCCTTTAGTCGTTCATTAAATGCATTCGAACAAACATCATAATCCATTCAATGTTTGTTTATTTCCACGAATATTCATACTGTGCCAAATAATGAATGATTCTGTTCATTTCGAGACAATACATGATGAATAGTGACTGGCCTAAAAAGTCTTTTATCATTAACGCAGCGTAATTTTATTGAAATTTGATTGGATTTCATTGTGAACTCTATTTCGTTTAATTGTCGTACGTATTCACTGTCAATATGTTTAACGGGTAAACTGTTTTCATATTTTAATGAATTGTTACCAATGATTTCATACATTTAGGCGCTGCATCGAATTCAGTGGGCTGAAGAAAATTTCTGATTTCCGTTTATAAGATAAATCAATGGATAGAAATGTGTTATTAGAATTTACAATAACTAACCAAATTATTCTGATTTCCGTTTTTATTTTCACATGACAAAATTCATTAATTATGTCTATTTACGATGAAATATATTTAATTGTTGTATTGTTAAACGGAATTTTCCCGTTGTATAATAATGTGAAAGGAAATGGTGGAGTTACTGGTAAGACAATTAATGCTAAATTACATCCTTCCATTCGGTAATTATATAGAAACAAAACCGCTTCCATTACACATCTACAATAAGATGATAATTTCCCTCTTTAACCGTTGTATGCCAACAAAAGGTATTCAACATCCTGTTTCTCATTATTTTGTCAATCTGTTTCAGTTGAATCTTCAGCCATCAAATTAAAAGAAAATGGTATTCGTTTAACCATACCCAAATAAATGGTAATATTGAATGGCTTTTATGAAAATGAGTAATCCATTTTGATTAGGATCGATCGGTAAGCAATCATTTGATTTCATTCAATCGATAATATCAGTTTTCATGTAATACCCACTTTAGAATTAATGAAAAATATCTTTTATCTATTTGAATATCTTTTGCTATATACGTAAGTCAATTACTTAACTCTCCTTTTCATTCGTATAAAATTCTTCGAATTTATTCTTCTTTATCACAATTCAAATATCCAGATGGCTGTAAGTGGCTCAAATCAACCGCCATATTAAAATCAATTAGATATGATTATATTACTAATGATAATATCAAGATTAACTTCAATCCAACAAGTCAACATGCTAATTTCAAAGGTGTTCCATCGCACATAACCGAAACGATGTTTAACCAATTTTAATTATCAATCGAAGATTTTTATCGATAAATGCCATACTCGACAAATTTTATCCGACCAAATGGAATTTAATCTTTTATTTTTTATTGGATAACCCAAAACCATACAATTATTACTTTGACGTCTCATCATTTATACAGTGAACGAAGGAAAGCTTTCGTCATACCTGAATTCAACACAAACAGAATATTATATGGAAAACAGATTGGAATTCACTTTGAATTGATGATGATTCTATTCCATTTGAACGATTGCTTAACAAACACCCTCGTCCATTTTCCACAATTCTGGATCGAATAAATAGACATTTAGATGGAAACGGATTTTCATATTCACAACGAGTGAATAATATCGCATATGGTTGGTGCTCCTTTTTTTTTTTTCTTTTCATTCAATCTATTGTATGATGCTCATATGAATGTCAGTGTCAGTAGGAATGTTATAAGAAAACCGTATGGTCTTTTGGGGGGATAAAAAGGGATATATGCAATATGATAATACTGAGGCGAATATGAATAGGGTCATTTTCATCAATAGGATGCTTGATGACTTTGCAAAACGTGACATTGAAAGAAAATCACATTATAAAGACCCTTTTTGCCGCATTTCTTTTTTTTTTCATCAATCGCTGGTAAAGAAGACTGGCTGAATGTTGAAAGCTTGATGATGGTGGATCACCATATTCATTTAGTAAAGCAGAGTAGCATAACTTTAGAAAATCATGCATTTAACACCAATTCATAAAATCATTTTGAATTACATTCAAATGCTGACAGAATTCATTGGACTTATTCAAATTATGTTACCAAAACATGAGTTTTACATCGAATCGAATAATAAAATAACAGTCGAAAAAAGCATCATTGCTTTGGTCATTCATTGTACGTTACAGTTACCGTCAAATTTAACAAGAAATCAAATACGTTTCACCAGAAATCAAATCAGTTTGTTATTTTCCGGCATCATTTCAATAGAAACATTTATGCGCTTGAAAAAATTTCATACTTTCGTTTTTGAAATTTTCGAGTTTTCCTACTCAATTCAAATGGAAATGGTATAGAAAATTTACATTAAATTTTATATCTATGTAGATCAAATCGAATAGAAATATGTTTTTACCTGCATAATTTTAGCAAATAATATTATGTTATGATGTTTTCCATAATAATTTATATCAACTAACCAACATTTTCATATTTAGACATACAAAATTATACGGTTTCAGTAGCAAAACACTCGAAATATTTAGGGTAATAACAAGTAAATCTACAAATGATTATTATTCATATTTAATACAAAATATAAGAAACTTTTTTCATTCATAATGCTGAAGTATTTTGCATATGAAATACAAGTTACAACTCTTTGATTTGACTCAATTGTTTAGAACAGCATAAATCATATTTAATTAAAATTTATCTATTGCAGGTAAATATACTAACGAACGTTGAATTATTATTTTTGGTTTAATTTCATTATCTTAAATACATTTTATTTCAATTCAATTTGATTGAGATTTTTTTATCATTTTATAACAAAAATATTGTGTTTTAAAATTCATGTAACATGTCCGGTTTGGGAATCACAACAATCAGAATATTTCAAAATCTTTTATCTTATCAGTGCCATCAATTATTCTTTGTGAAACAACACTCGTTTGTTGTATTCAATTATCTACATTTGTGAAATGATCCATTTTCTGAAATACTGAACACTTGTATAAACACCAGGACTGCCAGGTCGAGCACATCCTGTGCCCCATGAGACGATACCAAGTGCAGCAGTTTTATAAATAAGTACACCACCAGAGTCACCTTGGCATGAGTCACGTTGTCCTAGACTATGACCAGCACAAAACATTCCACTATAAATTTGTCCCGGATATGATTGACTACATTCCTTCTTTGGAATCACACTGATCGCAACTGAATGCAAATTTGTTGGCAAACCAATTTCGCTTTCCTTAAGGGCACCCCAACCGGATACCGTTGTCACAACCATTCTTGAGGTTGGCACTTTATTTGACAATTTAATTGGTAAAATTGTACTGTTGAATGCTAATTTTGAGCTCAATTTCAGTACTGCAACGTCATTGCGAAAGTTTAACGGATCAAATTTGGGATGTGAAATTGACTGTTTAAGTGACATTAGAACACCACCAGAGTTATGAAATGAACTGCCAGCACGAATACTTAAATTGGATGTTTTCTCGCCATACACACAGTGTGCAGCCGTTAAAATCATATTATTGCTAATAATTGCACCACCGCAAATATGACGTCCTGCACGTTGAACTGATACCTGCCATGGCATTGATTCAATTGTTGTTTCTAAACCGCCAACAATACGTGAATCGACTAGATCCGTTCTTTGTTCTTCAGCTAATCAAAACGATAAAAATTGATTTTTTTCTATTAAAATTAATTCATTTCTGCAACACCAATTCTTGACTGAATACCCACTAGAAGCTACTCCAATGATGGCAAAAATTACTGTAATCAATTTAATTGACTTCATGCTTGATATCGGCAATAAAAATTTACTATAGTTTTCAAATTAAAGTTAAACACTGATTTTACATCAAATATTCAAGCTCATCAATTTATTGCGACTGATACACCCAACGTGAACGTCGTTTGATATAAACTTGAATCGATACAGACTGCTATCGATTCCTTTTATAGAGTCTCATGGTACATAATGATCAATATCATATCAATTAACATCATTTATACATCAAATTTAATTGGAAAATCATACACATTCTGGTTCATCGATATCAGTTAATCAACAAACTTGAATTTTTTGTCTGTTTATTTTGTTATTCTCTTTTAGTTTATGAAATATCATAATTGTCTTACATTGTAATTTAATAATGTTACCTTTCACTATACAAAAATTATTGGGATAGGATTTTATCAGCACTACACCTGATTAATTTTAATAGTGATGAAGTTTAATTGGAATCGAGTTGCGTTTCAACGTGAATGTAATTAATTATTATTTTCATCATTAAATATTTATTTATAATTTTATGAGTTTTTTAAAACCAATGAAATTTCCCAATGGAATTACCTCATCGAATAACACTTTCTCATCCAAATATTCTTAATACTTTCCATAAGAAAATTTTAAAAGTTTGAATTATTTTAATAAAACATTTATATGGATTTATTAAGAACGAATTCTTTTGCGTTTGTAATATAAATTACCGTAAGATAAACTTAAAAACGTTTAAATATTATTTTGATAAGAATATTCGTATAAAATTGCACCTGTGCAACGATGATATGACGTTATGAAAACAGCTCAACTCAACTACTGTTTATTAACTAATGAATCTAGTTATAACATCATCATATAATTCATATGGAATAATAAAAACTTATACGATTAAATTATAATTGAAAATACATAATGGTTTAATCTTTCATATAATATTGTTGTTTTTGGTATATCCCACTGATTCCATAACGGAGTATTATACAGTCACACCACTAAATTTCAATCCATATTTATGATCTTGTAATAACCATGATATACATATCGTTACATTAACTATACGTTTATGAACGATTCATAATAAGAACAGGAAGAAAAAGTTTTTCTTTTACCCCCGTAAGACGGAATTAATGTGTTTAGAAAATTATCAAATCAGAAAGTCATTGAGATAATGAATTATTAAGATCTTAAGACTAGTGTATATATGAGCCACCATAAGAAATACAAACAGATGTAGTCCTAATTAATTATTTATTCAGTTTATGCTAGAGGGTTTTCAAAAATTATAATAACCGGAGCCACCAACAGTAAATGTGACGCCTAGAAATTCTATGAAAATCAAATGGACATGAAAATTAGAAACGATTTCCCTTGTCACATTCAGTTCTTATAAAATTAAATGAATATCGAAGCATTTCCATCTTACCAGATTTAAAAATTATAAAACTGAATTTCTCTTGGTTATTAGACTTTCTTGTTTGATAACGAAGAATAAAAAATAAAACATAAAGAAACATTACATTATATCTTGTACATCTCATCCTCTTATATCCATTAAATAATTATTTTCAGCTTGTAATTAATTACGATTGGATACCATGAATAGGAAAATATTTCTATTTGAAATAAACAAAGAAAACGCACCAGCTAATCCTTTTCCTTTAAGTTAACCAAAAGTGTGTTTGGTTGAAACACAAGTTTAAAAAAAAAGAAAACTTTTATTCGTCCAACACATTAAACATTGCTAAATATCCAATGGATGTATAATTTCAATTTCTAACCGATGAAAATCCTTTTATTTATTTTTTCCGTATTTCAACCAGTTTACCGTTACCGATTGGCTAAATTTAATTCTCTTTTGTAAAGTTAATCTGTTCCATTCCACATGCAATCATCAAAAAGCGCTTTTCTTTGCCACGTTCTTAACCGCCATGATGAGTTACCAAAAAAAAATTATTTAACGAAAAATTAAAACATTAAAATATGTTAATGAAACAAAACCTGATCAAATCATAATGATTCTTTCTATTTTCTATACAGCACATAACATAATTTCCATTGTTGTTATCCGTTTTATAGAAACGACTAACAAACACGAAGGAAAAACCAAAAATTTCCATCTTATTCTTTTTTTTTGAATTTTCCACCCTCATACACTCCATCATTCGTCTATGTTTTATGAAGCAAAATCATAAAGAAAAAAAAAATGAAAATTTGCGTGACGAAGCATTCAACTACAGATTAATTTAATTTGAATGGATGATAAATACAATTTTTTTGTTGTGAGTCAGTTACTTATACGTTACTTTTTATAATTGTAAAATCTTCTTTTTGCCATATCAAACATAAATTGTATTCACATTTTCTATTTGTTTGGATACCAGTATATAATGAATGTGAAATCGTTTCAATATCAGCGAAAATGTTGCCGTTTTTTTTTTTCTATTATTTAGATTCTTGTGATGCTTTTATGTTGCCGGGAGGCTGATAGAAATGATGAATTTGCTACTGTTTTAACTGGATAGAAAAAAATCTCCTATTCATCGAGTAAACTTGTTAGGGATGGTTAAATAACTTCTCCTTTGGTTAGAGAGTTTCAGATTTTCCACCTTCATTCATTTAACTTACACAATTTACATTTGTGATTTTGAATGGTATTCATCTCATTATCCTCATCTGATGATGATGTACATGTGATGTGTGTATATGTTTGTTTAAATAGCGTAGGTATACTTCCAGTACTGTTAAACAATTCTGGTTTGGACGAAACTCTTTTATAGAACGGAAATAAAATTTAAATAATGTAATTTGCATCAACAACGTATTCCATTAAAATACCGAGATACATCATCAACTGAAGATTTGGATTTTAATGGCAGCTGACTGTCAAGATGTCGATGTGTTACATCATCGATAACACGTTAAGATGATACCCCATTTTGATACTTTATTCAAGTGAATGGAAATCTCTTCATCATAGTCCAATCATAAATGATGTTATTCAGTTGGTATTACATATAACAACCAATACTCAATCAACCAAACACCAGCAGCTTTCAATCTATTAATAGTTAATGAACTGAATCGAATGATTTGATCCAAATTAGTAACACACTCTCTAGCTAAAACTCATAGCCCATCAATTTTCATGACGATTTATTTAATAATTTTCTTTACTCGATTTCCGTTGAATAAGTATTCCATTCACTGTACTTTTTTTGATTCAAGTTCCTGATGATTATTGGCACATACATTTTCATTCAACTCATCTAAACTTCATCAATATAACACCTAATTTCAACCGAAACTCCTCTCCAAAGTGTTATCATTTTGATTCACATTTATTTATATTGGGTCAAATAAACTCATTGAAAATATAGAAATCTTATATCAAGGGAACGATAAAAATGGGCCCAGGATATCCACATTTAGTAATACCAAAATAAGAAAAAACAACATTTTATCTTATTAATAACTGAATGTTGTCATACCACTCGACACCACTTTGATGCTACTCCGGTAATCATAATTCAAATGAAACCCACACATATTCACTTGGGTTACCTTTTTCTATCGCTATTAGGCCTCCTACGTTTCCGGTATCTCATCAAAAATAAAAGGAAACTCACCAGACCCCCCCCCAACAACACTATGTTTTTATTTCGAAAAGAAACATCAAACAGGCGTCCAAACATTCTACATTTACGCTTTAATGCCATCAACAACAGAGACAATTCATTAGAAAATAAAACAATAAATGGCAATGTGAAACCATTATCTATAACAGATAACCGCAGGAGGCTAATAAATTATCTGGTATTCGATATCGTTGACTCAAAACATAGAGTATTAATTCGATCCATTGTAACAGTGTCGAATGACAATACACTGATGTGACACAATTCACAATAAATTTAAATACAAAACAAATCGATTACAATTTTCGTTACAAATTGTTCAAACTGAAAAGTTGAAGGAGACAAACTGTATCTAAATGTCTTTTCTTTTTTTGGATTTTTTGCATATTCCTTCCGGCTGTTTGGTAAAAGAAAAGTCAGAACAGAAAATTTCGATACAAAAGTAGCTGTGATATGAAAATGAATCTAAAATTATTTGAAATTTTGCCAAAAACTACAAAATCATTTGCCGTGAAATATAAAGATCCCTTTTTACTCTGTTTAATATTTATGGTGTGCAAAAGAAGAAAAAAATGAATTCCATTTTCCTTATTTTCTATTGGAGTTTGCCTTACCAACTCTGTTTGGATCAGAAAATAATCAAATACAATATCTCATTCACTCTACATAAGAGAGAATTATTCTTATGTCAATTGTGTAAATTTCTGTGACACAGTAAATCCGTTGATAAACCTTCCAACATAGATTTTTGGCAGAGTTACGGTTGATATGATACCCATTAAATTGAACTAAAATTACATTCCTTAACCAATATAATGATCATTGACTACTTCTTCAGCTAGTCATTGTTTCCATGGAACTCATTTTCTCTTGTATTTGATGTTCCCTTCAACATAACATTTTTCCATTTTTATTTTTTTTTGTTTCAATTCGTTAGACCAAATTTATTCTTAACGAATATATTTAATGTAATTCAATCCACTTGAATTTCTTTATCCTCTCAAAAACTGGTAAAAGCTTCAACTGATAACATTGATTGTGATACTGAAAATAGAACAACGTTGAATTGCTAATTATGGATAACAAAACATTTTTGATACGAATAATGAATTGATGAGGATACCATTCTTATATTTTCTTTAACCAATTGACTGTTTCCGTAATTTTCTGTTCAGCTTTGAATTACTTGAATTCAATGGGAAATTCTTCTGGTGGTTGATCAACCAATTTTTAGACAGTTACAAAATGAAAACCAACAATGTTACATTGTAACTAGACTAAAATGAATTATGTGTATATAAATATCATTTTGAAAACCGTTACAAACGAACATAATGTTTCATAAATAATATTAACCATTGGATTCCACATAATGTTAAACTTGAACGCGCTCAATGTTTTCTTTGTTCTATAGATTACTTTCATGTAGCTTTTTATATTCCATATGTCTTCTTTTATTTCCATTCATATGACAAAAAATGTATCTTACAATGCATCCCATGAGGAAAACAAATCAAATTTTTCACAAATAAATTCTCATTTATTTTCTTTATTCAGTTCTATTTACGCTCCTTTTTTCTTTCGCATTTCATACAGCTTTCAATTGTAATACACAACGTTATATTCATCTGTTGGAAAATTCATAAAAATATTTCTCGTTATAACAGATGAGACTGGATGAAAATCATAATGGTCTCGTTTCCTGGTTAACGGGGTACTCATGATCGACGATATGTTTGGTTTCATAAAAAACAATGAATTCAATATAAACGAGAAGCAAACCTCAAGTGATAGAGTTATGTTGAAGTGAAGAAATTTTTGTATTGAAATCGTGTAAATGGATACTCCATGGTGGAATTGATGTTAAAGACAAGTTACTTCTTAGCCAACGGCAATATTTTGTCATCTCTCATACATACCAACAACGACTTCACATCTTTTTATTTCCGTATATTTTTTTACTTGGTTTTCCCAATTCGAAAATCATATTCAGTTTGTACGAAGTGTTTATGATGTGACACAATGGTAACATACTCAAAATAATTTAAAGAAATATACAGCAGCAGTACAAGAATAAAAAAAAACAAATCCATTTCTCATGTGATACGATTTCAAGTGATTATGTATAAGAAAACAGGATCACATTTTATCCAGTCGCATTGTTGATGATTTTTCATCATATAATTCAATGGTAATGGTACAACTCTTTTATACAATTCCTCATTCGTGTTGTATTTCCCATCGAAATTTCTTTAAATCATGGGAATAACAGAAAATTTATTATTCATTAAATAGAAAAACGGATAGAAAAAGAATATGTTGTTAAGGAAGGATCAGCTGAGAACAGAAATGCCATGTTAGCTGCCTCCATACACAAAAATTAATCAATCATCCCAGTATGCGATTACAACTTTGCTATTTTTATGACTTTCAAGCAACAGCATCGGATCTAAAGACCCACTGGTAAATAGACTCATCTTATAAAATATGCTTCATTTATGATCGATCATAAATCATAGTACTTATGCCTTATAGTGTACAATGACCTGATATGTAATATGGACAAAACACTTAGATTTCATTGTAATTGAATTCAAGAAAATTACTCAATTGAAACGTAATCATCGACGTGTATCGGTTTTCTTGATTATTTATCTTTTATCAAAATGTTAATCACACGGAAGCAATAGGTCAATTAACCGACATTATATGATGACATAAATCGATTGCTATTAGTTGAACGTTAATTAGATACCATTCAGTTATTGATTATTTGATTATAAATTATATATGATTAGTCAAATTGTATAAATAAATCAAATTGATTTCAACATAATCGGCACATTTTACACTGTGATTATGAATTAAATACGAAACAATCATCATACAATAGAACCACTGTTGAATAATTTAATTCTAATTAAATTGTTTAATACGTTATCAGATAAATCATAGAACAATTGATTTAAATTGAATCATTAATTATTATAATATCCTGATTATATTTGAACTCAATAAAGAACTTCAGTTAAGATTCAACGCATTGTGATTAACTTGTTATAACCCCAGTTATACTTTAATATGAAAATTCATATTATGACTTCTATGTTAATAGTCACCACGGAAGTAATTCGATGCATTAGTACACCATAAGAAAAAATTATAAATTTTTATTATAAAACGTTGATATTGTAAGCCCAGTTTATTCCGTTGCCAAATAACAAATAATTTTATTATTCACTTGATAAAGCCGTTTCATTTTCTATATTCTTACCACTTTTCCGATGCATTTAAAGTCATAACGGTTACAAATGTTGGAAACTTTTAAATAATATTTTCTCCCTGACGTGCTGAATGAAAATCACGTTTTTATATCGTTCGTTTACAACGACATCATAAGTTTCTGTTTTTTCTCTAGATCTGGTTACATCCAAAATGTAAGAAAACGGAAAGTTAAATTTACAAATATTGCATTTATATGAATGAACATAATTTCATTCGTTCTGAGGCTTCAGTTCTACCCATAACTGTACCATGTTTATAAATGTGGAAAATATCTGTTATGATTTCTTCTATACGTTCATAATTTTATTTACCATGACGTTACGACTGCATTGTTCACAGTTGAAAATATACTTTTCTAATATTTTCCAATTTTTCTTTTATATAAAACTTAAACTTTTATCGAAAAGTTTTCTTTTCTTCGTTCGCCATTCATGTGTTGTAGGTGAGACACATTTCACATGTTTCTCGTCTGTTGAATTCACCTACACTGTGTCTACCTTGAAAATCAAACAGAAATGAGATTGAATCCGTTTACTTATTGTATTCCACCCGAAAAAAAATGTGTATTTGACTTAACGACACTCTGTCGCTTATACTATATGATGTTCACTTGAATTTATTAAAATTACCCTTTTTCAATTCAAGAAGAAAAACATAGAATAAAACATATGATTCGATGTTATAGCAACGATGACAGAGAAATGACATAAATTCCATACATATACTATTGCATATACAGAAGCATAAGTTGGTGTTATCTCATCACTGTTCTATGAAATTCAAATAAAAATTTTTGTTTTATTTATTGTCAATTGCAGGTAACACATAACGCTTCATATCTTATGATATTCGAGTCATTTTTTTTATTAAAAGAATTTCATCTTTTCAAGTTTTTATTCATCATTTTATTATGACAGAATCATCTCTTTAACGTAATGCAAATCATTTATTATCATTTAATAAACAAGATACTAGACAGGTAAACACTGCACGTAACGTAAAAAAGTTCATAGATTTCCTCTCTTTAATTATCCAACTTCCGAAGATATATTAATTACTCCAATCTAGCTCACTCTAGAATGTAAAATGATTACAATTTCAATGATGTCTTAACAGATAACCAATACAGATATGAAACTGACACAACAGTAGCCAAGAGTCAGGTTTAATTGAGTGCACAACCACACAATACAATGAGGTCCAACACATCACTCACTTACAAATAGAAAATTTAATAATCATCTTCATTTCCTTCAGTTGAAAATAAAACCAAATTATTTTAATGCATTTGAGGTTTGTCTCAATTTTCTCTTACACTCAAAAAGTTTCCTTCACTTAAACTCACTAGCTACATCTTAATGTATCAGTTTTAAATTGTACCGTAACAAAATTCCATCATACTGAGGTCATTTTCTTCTATTTTAATGAAATTTTCACTGATATTTTATCTTTTGTGGTATAAAAGTTTTCTTGTTAAATTAAGGATCCATTTCTTACGAATTCGATAAATGCAATATGAGAATGTCGTATATTCATTGAGATGAAAATTTTCTGTAAAACTCTGAATTAAAGATGCGGTAGTCATTGCCTTTTATATGCCAGTTTTATTATCATAAAACCGATAACAAATGAATGGTAAATTGGTGTACACTTAACTTGAGTATTACAAGATACCGAAGGCCACATAGTAAGAATAGGCACAAATACACATACAACCTACTACCGTGAAAATGGTAAATGATCATGAACAATATGAAAATGTAAAATTTTACCAAAAAAGAAAACGTTTGTATTTATTTCATTGTGTTGGAAACTAATGTTTTGGAAATGTGGATGAGACCTTAACATCATTTAAATGCGGTTTGTAAATTTTCGGGTATTCAGGTCCATTGGATACGTTAAAATTTATATTCTATTCGGTTATACCTTTCGGTTGTAACACTCAATCTCGTTTGCTTGATTACATACCTCCACCCTCACAAAATGGTTAGTTATACTTGGAAAAGCTCATCTTAACGACCTAACAGCTAAAGAATAATATTCCTTATCATATCCTATACTAATACCATTAGAAGTGTGGCTGGTATTTGATGTTACCATTTGATTATCATTTAATGGCCGACAGCATATCAAGAAACTTCTTGGCCATTTTCACCATTTAAAACGTAAACAATCCGATTGTATTAAATTCTAACTGGTTTTAGTTTTCCCTTTTCAATTTGTTCTTTTTTTTATCCTCTGTTCTCTAGGTTCAGTGTTCTTATTTTATTTCGATCATTTAAATTATTCTAAAAGCTCTTAAGTGGTCAACAACAAGGTACTTAAATTTAATAAACAACAATGGATGTATATCGTTATCTAGTTACTAAACCACAATCGATCAGGTGGAACCCAAATGATTGAAATACGGAACGAAAAACTTTGGCATTCAACAATATTCAGACCAAAGAAATTGAGATAATGTAATGGAATATTTGTTAACCCCTTTCAATTTTATTATGTAAATGCATATTTGATTTACCATTTGTTTTCATTCATTTAGTTCTTGTCAGTCTCATGTCTATGATGTTTTCCGCACACATGTTAAAGATATTGCAATTGGATCTAAATGTTACATATCCTCTTCCCATTACGATGCTCCCCATTTTATGAAACAAAGAAAATTGGAAAAAATAAAATCCATTGTAGTTTTCTTATCTGAAGACAACATTAAAAGAATAACATTGAATGAATGAGGCAAGAAAAAAATATCAAATTCCAATGTTTCTTCGTGTTTCATTTCTGGCAGGATCAAATTATAGAAATTGACGAATATAGAAGACATCATAACATTAAGTTTTCTTATTTTCATTCCTTTGTTTCACTCTGTAGAATTTTTTTTTCTTTTTGTTTTTTTTGTTCCGGTATAATCTTGGAACATTAAGAGACAGAATGTCGAATCAAATGATAGAAACGAACAATTTGATGTATCCTTTATGCAAATCATATACAATTTTTATGTGTTTCACTTGTTGTTATGCTGATGGAATTCAAACATAAGAAATAGTAGGGTATCATCGTAACTGGGTTTGACCTTTTTTCCTTACGTTACTCTTATTTCATTCGATCAAACACTTTTGGCCATTTTTCTTTAACAAAATTCTCAGAAAATACTTTTAGTGTTAAATGTAACATTGTTACTATCGAGATGAAATGATCTCGTTTTCTTGATTGAACATCAAGGACATTAGAAATCACAAAGAATTATCCATAAAAATCGAAATCCTTTTTATTGCTTCCTATGTACTTCTTATTCTTTTGTCATTCTTTATAATGTAATTGGATCATTTTAATGCATACGAGTGTTGATTTCCCCACCAAAAGTGTAAGTAATCAAGGTGATTTCTATTCTATGAATTACTGCTATTGTTTTAAAGCATTTACATCATTGCATTTAATGTGATCAGTTACCATGACATTCAATGGTTTTCACACAAAATATACTTAAAGTGAATTAATATATGCTGTACTACTCCAAACAATAAACTATAGTATGATACCAAATTACACAATAATCATTCCCCCCTCAATTGTATTCAAAAATTAATATTAAGGAAAATAAATATGAATCCTTTGCTACGAATAATTTATATACTAACAATACGTGATGCATTAAGTGAAATTCATAGTATTTACTGATTCTGGTAACGAAAATTTTAATAGAAACAGATGAAGGAATCGTATTCCAATTTTCACTTGTTCTCATCGTATTTGCATAGTCAAGTATTATGCACTTGAATGAATACAAATTTCTATACTTTTGTTTGACTGTTTAGTCTGTGGCCATCCAACAGACGATTTGAAAGTGCTTGCATATTATAGTAGTTGACACAATAAGTCCATCTAATGCTACACTTGCTTCCATATACATACACCCTCTCAGTCACACTATTCATTGGCAATGGATCTGGATTTTATTCACTCGTTTCCTATTTTTTCCTTGTTGTTGTCTATTCCAATGCACACTATCTCAATTTCAATATTACTTTAGGCAGTGTGCAATGCAAAAACATAAATTTTCAATTGTACACTCTTCGAAGTTCTAGTTAACCGCCAATGCCATCACTAGTATAAAAATAGAATTGGACCATTTGTACAAACGCGACTGTATACCATTGAATAATATTGTTGGCTTTTAGTGGGTAGAAATTTAACACTCCACACAATCTGACCTTATCACAGTGACATTGTGTACTTACAAATGTTTTAGTCATTGCTGTTTGCTTGTAGCTTTTACCATTTCTCTGGCCTTTAGTTTCTTTTACTTTCTTCATGACATAAGTATTACATGTATTTTATGTATTTCACAGTATTTGGCAATAAGTAAATAATCATGTCAAAAGGTAAACGAAAAATCTGAATGCAATACAAAACTTTTGGATGTAATCCAAAATGAGAAAATATGTAAATGTTATAAAAGAAATTGTTAAACTTCACCATTGTTATTTGCCTTCTTTGGTCGACTGTTTTCCTTTTGAATTTTCTTTACCAATGCCGATCGACATATGGTTGGATGAATAATAAAAATCCATTGAGGTATTTAGCAACTGGAAAATCATAGTTACATCATTGAATATGGTGATACCAAACGATTGAAGATTCTCTTAAACTTCGATGTAAATACTCTCCTATATTTGCAATTGAATAGTGACAAAAATTGGTAATCAAGATAAAAGCATTTGTTCTCAACAAAAAACAAACACTAGAAAATTCTTGCATCTCATCAACAGTTTTTCCATTTTTCACTATCGTTGCAATAAAACTTTTCTTCTCCATTTACTTTCAGTTTTTGTTTTCTTCTACCCAAAATATGCAAATATTTCTTGATGGATTCATTTGCAACTAATTCAAATGTTATCATTGCTTCGGGGTTGGATTATGAGATTTAACACTGATATTGTTTTTCTTTTTCTTTTTTAATCATTCGATTTAAATGGGATATTGAAAATTAAAGTATGTAATTAATTCTACTCTGCTGTAACTCTGTACTCTGTAGCATAAATTCAATTTTACTGATTGAATTTAACTAGGATGGTGAAAAAACTTTGTCCGTTTCAGGAAAAGGCCATTGCCATATTACAGATTATGGTTTTGTTGGCATACATAAACTTTTGTGGGAAATAGCAGACATACGCGTTTTATTTTTATTTTTTTGTTTTTCGATTTTTATCTTAAACCGATGATAAATTTTGTTACAAATGATAAAGTTTATTCCAATTCAACATACCAATTTTGATATAACGTGAAAGAAGATTAATGATTCATTCAAATATTTATGGATTTTCATATAAGAATTCAATGCAAAACTCTGATTTAAATTTCAGTTTAATGTAGAAAAAAAAAAATCAATACGAAAAGAAAAACTTTTATATTTTCGTATTCCATCAGTTAATGTCTTTAACTGATCTGTTAAATTCGGTTTTATTTATTATAAGACCATAACTGAATAGAAATTGTAATTGGCCCAATTTCATTTGGAGATTATAAAGGAATTATCAATAAGTCAATACGAATTATTATTTAAATAATTCATAGATTACGTAAAAAACCACTTTGGATTTAACTCTTACTAACATCATATCTCAATCTTTAAGAATTGATCTTTAAAATTCCCCATTACCTCCCAACGGATGGCTTACACTTTATTATCATACTGATTTTTATTAAATTATTAAAATGACAAAACCTTACTACGTGTTGACACCGTATAGTGATCATATAATAAACATGAATGATATGCCACCTTTAAAAGATATTAAACATCAAATGAAATGTGGCACATTTCATAACATTGTACGTGTTTACATTCATCCCCTCTTGAAGAACACAGCAAAAAATAACAAACAGTAACCATTACAACCCAATATAATACGCATAATTTTCTTAAAAATTGTAAATGATATACAGGAATAAAAACAAGTAGTCCTTTTGATTATTTTGGTATTAATTTTACATACGCAAATATCAAATAAATTTTATATTAAAAATATTAATACTTTCTTTTCGTTTCTTTTACCGTTAAGTATGGATGTTTCTGAGTATCTCATATTTCATTGTGACAGAAGAGCCGGCAAGAACAAAAAAAATTAACAAAAACATTGAAGAACAACTGAAGATGTTAAAGGAACAAAAATAATACGCCAGCCATAATAATGTTACATCATGATATGATATGAAAAGTGTTTTATTCACCTCGACATTGGACAGATAGAAAATATCAAAAAATAAAAAAAATGAAAAGAAAAAATTAGATGAGTAAAACACATTCACTCAGTACGAGCAGAAATATGTAATAACATAATGGAAAAACAAACTTATTTAATATACAGATCCACTATATTATTCATTCCTAATCACATTCTCATGTTGTAACGAAAGTACTGTGTGCATAATATAATGTATTTTAGGTGGTAGGCAGATAACATTTTCACCATTTTACCCGAATCCACCATACAACGTACCTTTCAGTTGATTGTCTGTTACCTACAGACGACCAGAAGAACTATAAGAGTTGACGTAGAGTATGAGAGAACAATTTAATGTATGCGAATGGAAAATATGTTAAACGTTAAGGATCAGCAAAGGATCTGTGCAACATGAATTGGGACCTATTCGAATGCCATCTCAAATATAAAATTGTTACGGGCGACAGAAATAAGGTTAATGTGAGATTTTATCATACACTGTTACTTTTGTTTTTATCTGTTTATCGTTTTTTTTTTGCTCTGGCCAGGTGAATATGTACGAGTATGTGAGCCACTCAACGCCAATAACATCATCTCAAACGAAAAATTTTATCATAACGATTTGATGCTATCCAAACCGATTCTATGCTTAACTGACAAACAATATAATCATTTTTGTACTGTATTTTTCGTGTTACATTTTTAGGCAAACTGCTAATATACATAAATGTTATTATGCTCATGATGCATAATTTTATTCGTGAAAATTTCTTCTGTTTTGTTTCTGTCAAATTATCCTTGAATAAATGAAATATTCATATACATAATGCTATTAAAACGATACACTGAACGATCTATATTGGTATATTGATATTAAGAATTGTAGCCGAATCATGTCTCCGTTATAACGTTTCATATATAAATTTAAAAAAACATAATTTCCAATCGATTATGTGACAAAGTAATGATCAGTGTAACATGCAATGCAGATAAAATAATCATTTAGATATTATGCAATTGGCATTTAACCATCGAATATTATTGAATCATAAAGAGCATATTAGTATTTGATATCAATCGACATTAGAACGCGTGTGTTACCAACTGAACTTTTATGTTTCAATATCTATTTTCCGTTAAATATTAATTGTCACAAGGACTTAAACTTAACATTGGTTTTAAAATTATGTTTATTACGGCACGCACTTTAATATCATAGTTTGTTTATCACACACGGGTGTTTTCATTATCAGTTGAACAACCACTTTTTCCATTTACAGTAATTTTAATACACAAAAAAAAGAGAACTTGAAATTATGAGAATTGTGTTATTGCCTATTTGACAGTTACACTCTTTTATAGATTCACCTAATCATAATGACCCACTAAATTCATTAATATACGCCTTTGCCATAATTTTAGTTTTTTTTTTGTTTTGGTAGCAAATTAATTTTAAAATAGAATCATATAATTACAACATAAAAACTGGAATTATTTGTATATACTGAATTGCTTATGACCCTAACTTTGAATATAATACCGCTATGGCCTTCCCTGATTACTTAATAATTAGTATGTCTCAGATTGATAAAACAACGCACTGTTCTTGTATTCTTATATCTCTAATTTCACCACACATGCCATGTAAACGTATAAAAGCAATTGAATTTTTCTAGAAAAGTATAACTTTTAATTGACTCACTGTGGTAATAAGATGTCTTCGTTGAGTGTCTTCATCCTAGCCATTGGAATTTTCAGTGTGAACTGTAAGTCATTGTGGTGCACTAAAAGAAATAATAATATGGATTAATACACAAGCCAATTGATTTATAGGTCAGTTTCAAATACCCCGATTGGATGGTAGAGTTGTAGGTGGCACGGCCACAGATATTAGTAAATTTCCACATCAACTTTCACTTCAATATTTTGGACGTCACATATGCGGTGCAACACTTGTTACACCGAATACTGCGGTAACAGCAGCTCATTGTGTGTCTGGATTAACATTCGGTTTTTCAATTCGGGCTGGAACCTCTTTCACCACTGGCGGAACCACAGTGATAGTTAAAACCGTTGTCCCACATCCATTATATTCAACCGTTAATTTCTCAAACGATATTGCCATTCTGCATTTAACATCGTCTCTGACGTTGTCCCAGAACATAAAAGTAATAGACTTGCCTACTTCATCGCCGGCCGTTGGTGCTAATGCTCAAGTGTCTGGCTGGGGAACAACCACCGAGAACGGAGCCATCAGCAATCGTCTTCTGTATGTGGATGTACCGGTGTTGAGTGACGCCGAATGTAGGCGATCTTATACCAACAATATTAGACCGGGTATGTTCTGTGCTGGCTGGACCAAGGGCGGCAAGGATGCCTGCCAGGGTGATAGTGGTGGTCCATTGATTCAAAATAACAAGTTGATTGGTGTGGTGTCATGGGGTGTTGGATGCGCTCGGCCAAATAATCCCGGTGTCTACACAAATGTATTCCAATATGTCAACTGGATTAAGGGCAATATGAATTAACAAATTTACCTTATTTATGTAGGCTTCAATATTTAATAAATTATTTTGAAAGGAAAACTAAATCACTTAATTTATTCTTTAGTTACTAAAGATTACCAAATTTATTAACCACATCTACTAACAGTAAACCGGGTGTCAATTCAAATTTTTGATAGACTCGCTTACTATTGTAATACTTACTTACACAATTTCGATCATTAACTCAAATTTAAATCATTTAATTTACTGCAATCTTTAATTTTCTAAAATTTATTTTTTGGTACAGCTTTTACTTTACCTCAACTTGAAAAATATAAACAAAATGGTGAATTTCTTTATGATGGACACTATTAGTTGTAATAGTAAACTCACAGGTGGCGCAATATGTTAAGTCCACAAAATGTGTCTTTGTTGTGTCTTGAATTAAATCAGGTATTTCTCCTCATTTTTCTTGCTCCTTAAAGCTGTAGATATTATTTCTCCGGAAGCTTTAAATAAATTCCACCCACGAAATTACCTGTTTTACCAAATGAGCCTAATTATTGAAGAATTGCATTACTAACCGCCAATATTTAAACACCGTGCAAGTGCAATTCCACTCACTTACTGTTCAGCTATCAATTGCAAGTAGCAACTGATAAAATGGTGAATTTCATTCAAAAGTATTTTAAAACGGGTGTTACTTGTTCTATTGCAGGTCAAATTGAATTCACTCAAAAAATGTTAAATTTTTGGGGTAAGCAAATCATGGCATTCGCCAATCAGTCATTAATAAAATATAAATTTCTATTTAGGCCTAAGAATTCTTCACAACGACAGAGAACATCCAATGCTATGGGAACGAATTTTATCTACATTTTCCTGTTATGCCATTTTCTTTATCATTTGTACTTGCATCAATTACATTCGATTATATCCTGAACAAGTGAACGAAATTATCAATAGCCTAACAGCAATTATGACTGGATTCAATGGATATCCGAAAATGTATTGTTACATTGGATTGCGAGCTGATTTTAAAAAGATTCTTAAAAAAACTCTTATGTTGTCTGAGTCGTGGGATCATGAAGAAAAGACCATTCGTGATATCGGTTTGAAATACCAAAAATTAACATGGTAACTTATTCGTGATCAAATTAAATAATTGCAAGACTAATCCATCTTCATTTTCAGTCGTGTTGTACTATCAATCTTTCTTTTCTATAGTGGATCAATTTTCATGTACACTATCTATCCGTACATTTTAATGATTTTCACTGACGCGAAGTGGGTACTTGTTGGAGGTGTTAAATTACCGTTCTTTGATATCGTCGGGTACATTGGATATTCAACTCATATCATCTATTCTTATATTGCATTATTTTTTGCAATTTGTGTCCTATTCGGTAGTATCAACTAAGAATCTTCTAGTTACACATAAATTAACTGTATTTATTTGTAGGATTCCATGTCATCTTTTATTCAATTGCGATTCACATTGCATGTCGTTATGAAATTCTACATTACTACATTGATTTCATTGGAAACAAGAACAGCGTTTATGACACAGATGAAAAACAACATCAATTGATTATGAAATGTGTACGGATGCATTCATCCATTTACAAGTTTTTCATTAAATGTGCTCACATGTTTAAGTTGGCGCTATTGTTGGAACTTCTAACTGCAACTGGCCAAATTTGCATGTGTTTAATGCACGCCAGATTGGTTCGTATACCATGAATATCATCAATTTTCCTTTTTCTAAATAGATTTCCTCATATTTTCCAGAGTGTTGTGAACAATTCTTACATAATGCTAATAACAGAAATCACACTCATATTTTATTATTCTTTTTGTGGTGAACTAGTCCTTGAGAAGGTATAAGCAATTCAATTTTAATTCCATGGATATATAGTTTTCAAATATGTGATTATAGGCAAACGGTGTACGTACTCATTTAATTCATTCAAATTGGTATCAATTGAAATCAATTAGAGATAAACGTTTACTAATATTTATGTTGATGAATGTAAATACTAATGTGGGATTTTCAGCAGGTGGATTTAGTACCATATCAATGGAAACATTCACTCTAGTAAGTTTAATTTTCAGCAACCGAAAAGACAAAAAAATTAATTTTAATCAATTTCATATTGCATTTCTTCAACAGATAATGAAACAAGCATTTTCATTCTCAGCAGTGTTAATGAATGTTCTGTAATCATGTTATAAACTTCAACAGTGTCCATATTATAGATTGTAGCACCAAATTCACCAATGATTATATACCATAAAACATGCACCTGAAATACTATCAATTATATAAAAAACACTTGTTTGCTTATGTAAATTGTATCATTACGTATAATTATTTTCTATAAAATGGAAGGATCATCGAAATTTTGTGGTTTTATTATACAGCTATTTTGAAGGTAAAACAATCATGATGAATATCATAATTTCCACTCTGGTTTGCATTACACTATTTAGTGTTGAAGGTAACTATGATTACTCAATAAATAGTGAATTTGATTTAAATGATTTCTTCTTTTTTAGTATTAACATTCCGCTCTGAACGTCCAGGTCAATCTCCATTAACGAATAGTTCAGCAATGATTTTGAATGGTAATGTGGCTGACATCACCGATGTGCCACATCAATTAGCTTTATTAAGTAAAATGCGATTTATTGGCGGTGCTGTAGCAATTACAAGGCGAACAGCATTAACAAGTGCCCGATTGATTTTATTAGGTGAAAAGTTAGCTGTGCGCGCTGGTTCAAATGCCCATTTCATTGGTGGATATGTAATACCAGTTGAATATGCTTATCGACATGAAGAATACAATCGGACTTCTGGTGCTAATAATATTGCTGTCTTGATCCTTAGTATGGCTTTACCATGTAACGATGATATTATACCAATTAAAATTGGAAACGTTGAATATAATCGATCAGCCGAAGCAGCTGGATGGGGTGTTGCATCAACTAATGGCTGTATTAGTCCACAATTAATAAGTATTGTTATTGTTGTTTTCACACCAGCGGATTGTGTTAGACTAACAAATCGTAATTCAACGGAAAGATTTTGTGTTGGTTTATCAAATAACGGTTACAGTCTCTGTTTCAAAGACGAAGGTGGTGGTATTACACAAAATGGTAAATTAATTGGCTTATTTTCCAGCACTAATGGATGCAATCGAGCTGCAGACATCACTTGTGTTGCATGTCATAATGATTTCATACAAAAGCATATTGTACGTTAAAACTGCTTGATTGTTAATAAATCACATTGAAAGTTTATTCTAAATTACAATGTAAACATTGTTGAGTTCTTATTAAGTTTATTTCACAGCAAATTATTGAATGTTTGATCTCCAATTCCTTCTAAATGAACCCATTATGATAATGAAGTTATTATGTATTAATACGTCTCATATTAGAGTGTAGAAAAGAAATGTAAATTAATTCAAATATGTAACTATGAATAACTAATCGAATATCAGAAATATAATAAAACTGAACTGTAACTATACTCGTAGTCCTATTATCTAAACTGAATCTTGTTTGTAAGCTTACATGTGCAATCAATTTACATTACATAAACGTGAACGATTAAGTACAAGAATCTGCATATAAAGTCGTATAATTGACATTCAGGAGTTTATTTAAAAGAAGGATATTGAACTGTAGTGACCTTAAGCGTCCAATATTAACAATCTTTAAACATGAATTTCCATGTTTGTAATTATCAATTTTTTTTTTCATGTAAAAGACACCTTTTGATTATCAAATTAATACAATTTTGACATCTCTTATCATTTGCTAGTATATAAGAACACCAGAGTATTTAAGGACTTTGAGCGACAGAAAATCCTATCAGTCTGTAAATCACACTGAATTCAAAATGTCTTCAATTTTATACCTAACTATTTTGGTTTTCATCGCATTGGTAGATGGTGAAGTATTAAAGAGAGATGAACCAGATCCAATTACCGGTAGAACAGATGAAATGGATCAAAGGATCATTGAAGGTGAAATAACTGATATTAGTAATTATCCTCATTTGTGTGCATTTCATATAGAGAAATGGTTTGCATGTGGAGCCAATATAATATCCGATCAATATGGACTAACAGCTGGTCACTGTGTATTTCAACAAAATGTAAGTAAAATATCACTATTGTGTGGCACTTCGATCAGTGTTTATGGTGGCTACAGAGTGTACATTAAAAATTACACGATACATCAAAATTATAATGACAAAACATTTGATAATGATATTGCTCTGTTACTTACAACTGTACCATTTCGATGGCCAGCTAGACCAATTAAACTTGAAACACGTGAAGTAGTAACTGGTGATGCTTTTATTTGTGGATGGGGTGTAACTGAAGATGGCTGCACAAGTGATTATTTGAAGGATGCTGTTGTTAATGTGATTCATGATCAAGATTGTAAGAGTCTTTATCCAAAAGAAGTAACAAATAATATGATATGTGCTGGTTGGATAGATGCAGTACCAACAGTTTGTAATGGTGATTCTGGCGGTTCACTTGTAACTTATTATCAAGGAGAATATCATTTAACTGGAATTGTTTCTTGGGGATATAGTTGTGCTGTAAGGTTTTATCCAGCGATTTTTACGAAAGTTTTCAATTATGTATCATGGATAAGAGAAATTTGTGATAACTGTTGTTAATTTGAAACATTTATTTAAACATTAATTATGATAATTGAATTTTATTAAACATAACAAGATAATCAGATTCTTTTTATTAAATCATGATATGAATGAATGTCTTAATTAAATAATAATAAATAATGGAAATTAATCAGTTATTGTTAAATGAATTTATTAATGTTTCGTAGTTATTTGCTTCATTATTAATGTTTTAAACTTGTTTTAAAATAAAAATACTTTAACAAACTCTAATAATTTCAACTAATTCTTTGTGTTAATCTGAGAGATGGATAATCTTTTATTTAGAAGTAATACATTTGGTATGAATTACAAATATTTGAATAATTATGATACATATGAAACGTAACTGTTATGTTTTAATTCATTCATTACCATTGTTGATACAATCAAATATAACAACCTAATTTATTCAGAATTGGGTAATAGGCGCCCATAAATAAGTTTCATACCAACAGGACCTGTTAATAGTGAAAAGCATCTTAAGCGAATAAATTCGGCAGTATATTTATCATTGGCAGACATAAAGTAATTATAATTAAAGTTAATATCAATTAATTCTAGTTTTTTTTTTATGAACTCCGTGACCTAAAAATATGATATTTTTAGAACTACAATATTGATAACAATTTCGGATTAATAGTAACGATACACTGTATAAAATGCCATCGACATTTTTAAAAATACTCATTCTCCTTATTAATTTCCATTAAGACTAATAATGAAGTGTTTAATTCAAATAATTGTTCTTGTTTTACTATTGGTGTTTGGTTATTCTAAAGGTATTTTTTACTTCATATATTGGTAATTTTAAAACAAATATAAATTCGTTGTAATTACAGGTAATCAAAATTTACTAAAACGTTCAAACGCTCGAATCGTTAATGGTGTTGAAACTACTATTGAAAAACATCCTTACATGGTCATGATAAATATCGATCACAGTTTTTGTGGTGGCACTCTAGTATCAGATAAACATATTCTGACAGCAGCTCATTGTGTAGGAACAAATATACTGAATGCAACTGTAATTGCCGGAACCACATATTTCTATAATGGTGATGGACAAATTCGATATGTAATTCGTTCAATTATCCCTCAAAATTACCGTATTGGTAGAAATGAATTTGACATTGCATTACTTAAAGTTCACAGTCCCTTTATACTTGGTACAAAGGTACAATTAGTTCGATATCCCAAAAGAGAACCAATCGGTAAAGTGACAGTAGTAGGTTGGGGGGCCACATCGGAGGGAGGAAGTATTTCAAATCGATTGATGGAGACCGAACTATATATAATATCACGAAGTTCTTGCAATTCTGTATATAAATCTGTAGCTATAATAATTAGTATGATTTGTGCATATAATCCATATCGACAAACAGATGCATGCCAAGGTGATTCAGGCGGTCCATTAATGAGCTCTGATTTACAAGTAGGCATTGTATCATTTGGAATAGGATGTGCAAGACCTAACACACCAGGAGTATATACTAATGTTGCATATTATGCAGATTGGATTACAAAAAATATTGGTGTTTTGTAATTTTTGCATAAGTTCCTGTGCATGGCATGATGTCCTATTCAATTATAAGTATTTTAACTAATTCTATTATTAAAATACAAATACAACATTTTGCAGTTGATTTTCAACTAATAATAAATCAAATGCAACAATTTCCAATTTAAACATCCGTTTGGATTTCAAATCAAACAGCGACAGATTTTTTTGTTACTAATTTTTAATTTATACAATATTTATAATATTTCACCAGTTCATAACAATAATTAAAGTTTTTTTTATCACTCAAACAAAGCAGTATGATTTTAAACCCTAGTTTTTACTATCACAACCTAAATTAAATAAAATTTAATAGTCCCAGTCCAAAATATTGATAAATTACTATCAGTAAACCATTGGTATATTATAAAACACTTGCATTCGAAATTAAATAATTCAATTCTCTCAAAACTCACTTAAGAATAATGTTGAAATATATCATTATAGTTGCATTACATCTAATTAACTTCAAAATTAAAGGTGTGTTACTGTGACGTATTCAATTTATACAATTCAGAAAATTCAATTAGTAATTACAGGTGATGATTCATATTTGGATCCGTCAAATGGTCGTATTGTAAATGGTTATTCAACGGATATTAAAATTTATCCATTTATGGTATCGATCATTTACAGGTCCAGAAATTTATGTTGTGGTGGTCTCATTTCATATGAAAAAGTATTAACTGCTGCCCATTGTATCAATACTATGGATGGACGAGATTATTCATTACGCGCTGGATCAAATTATTATAATCGTGATGGAGCAGTTAAAAGTGCCAACGCATTACGAGTTCATCCAAATTATAATGCTAGAACATTAGATAATGATATTGCGATAATTACAGTGAACGGTACTTTTAGGCATGTCAATAATGTATCACCAATCGCAATTTCCTATGATGATCCAAATAATTTTGAATTTGTTACTGTTGCTGGCTGGGGAAGAACATCAAGAACAGGTTCAGCTGCATCCCGGTTACATTATACACGATTGTATTATATGAATACGGAAACATGTCGAGAATATTACAAAGGACAATTAACTGATAATATGTTTTGTGCTTCTGATTTTACTGATAAGGATTCAAAGGAATTTAGTGACGCTTGTCAAGGTGATTCTGGTGCACCAATTATTTATGATGGTAAAGCAATTGGTGTAGTTTCTTGGGGTAAAAGTTGTGCTGTGCCCGAATATCCAGGTGTTTATACAAGAATTGCAAATTACTATGATTTCATTTCATCAAGTTAATGAACATAATAATTCAATTTTAAAACTTATTTCATTTCATGTAATTGTTTTTTCACTGTGCAGTAGCATTTTTGATAAAAATTCGAGAGCGCCCAAATTCTTAGATTAGTTGTTCGTATTTTTCAGGTGTAATTAATTCAATTATCTACTTAATTCCACTAATACATTTTGTTAATGTATTTCGATTACTTAAGAATTACAACTGTTTAGTGATTAAAAATAAAAATTTAAACAGTGCAAATAATTAATGTTTTATTACTCTACATGCATTATTTTACGAATTATAAGTTCATGTAAGGTTAATGATATCGACAAAAAAACTATTTAACACAATTTCTTTATATCAATGTATAATCATAGTAATTCTCATTAAATCCATAAGTTTTCTTTGATTTGAGGACAACTCCTTCATTTTGCTTTAAGTCAATTCTAGCACGATTTACTAAATCTCCAGGTTTTCTAGTTGCTTTTGAATCAACGATAATACAATCCAATTTATCACTTACGAAATCGAACTCAGATAAATTTACATTGACTTCGTTATTACCAAAATTGATAACGACAATAATTGGATTGGTTCCCTTTAATAACCTTCAAGGATTGACATAAGATTAAATATTTAAAATTACCATTGTACTCTTACCTTATTATAACTAGAACATCGGGTTTATAGGTTTTAGTTATTAGCGATCCTTTCATCATGACTTCTTCACGTCGCAGTTGTTGTAGTTTCTTATAAATATTAAAATAACTATTCGTTTTCATTTTTTCTTTTTTAACATTCACTTTAGGATAATCCGGAGAGAGAGGTAACCATGTTTTCGAACTATTTGAAAATCCAGCATTGAATGTTTCATCCCATTGAAATGGTGTACGCTCAGGATCACGAGAATATCTCTCATAAACACTGGAATTTGTTTTACATGCTGACGGATCTTTTGTATCCTCCCAACTGATCCATACATCTGTCATACCGATTTCTTCTCCCTGAAAATCAGGATCATTCAAATCAGAGATATTGCATATAAAACTTTAATTCATTACGTTATAGGTCACACTAGCACCGGGCAATGAAAGCAATATCATATTCATTATGTCGATGCGTTCAACTCCAAATCGGGTAGCCACTCGCTTTTGATCATGATTTCCCATCTTAAAGAGTCAAATACTCGTAACTAATTTAATACTAATTGTTAATATTTCTCCAGAGAATCTTACCACCCAATTAGCAGTTCTTCCCTTAGGCATATTATTCATCCACAAATCAATTGAATCCTTGAAATCAACAGCTGTGGAGTCTTGATTCAAACGAGTAATGAGATGAAAATTAAATGGAATTTGAGCACCTTCACGTTTACCATCGCCATAACAATTCATAACAAATTCTATACTAGCATACGATTCAGTCAATAAAACTCTACAAAATCAGTTGATTAGAAAATTAAACAGAAAATTCCACATGAAGAGCTTAATCTAGATCATTTCACCTAGATGGACCTCCATGATCCTTTTTATGATCATCCAAAACAGATCGCCATTGATAAATCATATCAATCGTTTCACTCAATTCAGTTGTATAGACATGCACCAAATAACCATAGTCATTTGGATCATTAGTATTACCACTGACAGGTTCATCTTTAAAATTGCCATCCTGATCTTGTGTTATTTCGAATAAGAACGGTACAGCATCAACACGGAAACCAGCAACACCTTTCTTTAGCCAAAATCTTAGAACATTCTGTTCATATAATTTGCATTAAATTAAGTAACTTGAATTGTAAAATTATTATCTCTTACCTTCATCGTATTCACAACATTTGGATCACGATAATTTAAATCTGGTTGCTTCGGTTGAAATTGATGAAGGTAGAATTCTTTACGAATATCATTCCATTGCCAGGCACTGCCCAAGAAAACGCTAACCCAATTAGTTGGTGGCAAACGATTAGTTGCATTATTTGGATCTGGAAAACCGGGATGCCATACATAAAAGTTCTCATATCCCTTTTCACGATTTACAGACTTAATGAACCATTCATTTTCATCACTCGAATGGTTTGGTACAAAATCCAAAAGAATTTTTATATCCAATTCGTTGGCTCGAGCTATTAATCGATCGAAATCTTCCATTGTTCCATACTCTGGTTGAATATCGTAGAAGTCCGATATATCGTAGCCAAAGTCTGCCATTGGTGATTTAAAAATTGGTGACAGCCAAGTAGCTGTAATCCCAATTTCTTTCAAATAAGGCAAATTCTGAGTAATACCTGAGCCAAAAGAGATTCCATTAGTTCATAGTTAGTAACCTACCATTATCAATTGAATTACCATTCAGGTCACCGATACCATCACCATCACTGTCTTTAAACGATCGTGGATAAATTTGATAAAAACTTCCCGTTTGCCACCAATCCAAATTTTCTTTTTGATGAATAAAATACTCTACTTGAAACAATGAACTAACAGACTCTTCAAAATGAAAGAATCCATTAGCACTCGATGAATGAACAAGACAGACTATTCCTAATAAAAGTTTAAACAACTTAGATTTAATCATTTTTATCCACAGGTTGTGTTTCCACTGAAAGCAAATGAAGTTCAAACGAACAATTGACACTGTCGTACTGAATCACTATTATTGTTATAATTTAATAAAGTGCGACGAAATGTTGTAGACGGTCATCATTTAGCCCGACCTTATCAATTGTACCGATAATAAAATAAATGAAAATACAAAAACCAATTAGAATTAAATGAAAGTACATTTCAATTTATTATTTTGTTTTTTAAAAGAAAATCAATTTATTACATTCACATTTTTCATGTGTTGCATTCAAATTCATTGAACACAATGCGATAGAAAACAAATTTACAATCAATTATTATTGATTCTATTTCAAATTCAAAATGCTGGTAAAAATCTTCTTATCTATTTTACAATAAAAGAGAATAGAATTGAACGAATCAATTCGGTATTAAATGCAACGTATAATTCTTTGTCTTCGGTTACCATTGCATATTTTAAAATGAATATTTTAATACAAAAACAAAAGAAAAAACAAAATTTACACCAGCAAATGATAAACGGTGAATGAGGTCCAGCAGTCAATATCAGCAGTAAATTTCAATTATCGATGTGATTTGCTAACTCCGCCACCTAAAATAAATGGTTTACACAAATTTTCTATTTTTAGAAAATCATAGTTTGGTACTTTGGGCATAAATGTTAATTTACTACTGGTTAACTATGTTGAATGAATCTCAATGATAAATTTAATGAATAATTCCAATAAAATTAAAAGAATTTCAAGCACAAATTATGAATATAGGGAAATAAATTGAAACATGAAAATAATTCAATGAGGATTAATGAGAATGATTAGTCTCTGTGAACATCATGAAATATAGAGTAAACTAAGCTCGTCCTATCCAAGACCTACCAACGGCACTACGTTGACCCTTTGATTTGCTTTGTTTTTTTCGAAGTTCTTGGCTTATAAAATTCGTTGAATCTCTAACTCCCATGGAATCAATAGGATCACCAGTTTCTTCTTGCGTTTTGAGAATTTTCTTTAAACTCAATACCTAAAATTCATGAAGAATACATTTACATAATATCAAGTTACATACATCACAGATAATTTTACCTCTTGGTCAAGAGAATCTTTTTGTTTAAGTCTTGACGCTTTCTCATTGTTGGCAGCTTCAATTTGGTCCTCGATACACCGTAATGTGGTTTCACATGATTCACACCATTCACGCAGTGTTGCTGCTATTTCACTAATATCTGATGTTCGTATATCACGTCCAATTGCATAATCAATTTCTAATTGACTATTCTTTTGATCCAATTTACCGTGAATTATATCAGCATAGATAGCTTCGATGATCATATCTTCTAAATCTCGTACATTATTTATATCTAATTCCATTAACAGATCCGAATATGATATACATTTACTACGGATTGCCATTGTGATTATTGTTAAATGCTGTAATTTCTTTTTCATAGCGGGTGTGAGTTCAATTATCTTTTCCTTATTCTCCAAATATTGGCGATACGTGCCGTACGCAAATAAATTTAATGTATTAAAATACTTGGCATATTCTCCAGTCTCTAACTGAAACGGTAAAAAAGGACCATTTACCGGGGTAACCGGGACAATCATATAGGTTATGGATGTTGTGCTTACCTCCTTAATGTTTGTCATCTCCAGCAATTCACCAAACACATGAACACCAGACGCCTCCAACACCTGTCGGACTAATTCAGCACAAGCTGCGCCCTTTGTTGATTTCGCTAAGATCACAAATTGTTCTAGGGGATTATTTGTCTGCACACTATTGGCTGGCTGGCCATCGATTTGCATTGGGTCCGAAGTCATTCTGGTCGATGTGAATTTCTACAAGTGCACCGGATACACAAAACTGCAAACTAACTTAAACAAACAACCTGCTGGCTTCACTACTTGCAATGACTGATGACTGATGCCAAAATGCCGAGGAATCACTTGGATGTTGAGATCAGCGACACGGAATTTACAAAACAGACGACTCGATTATGTTTTCTGAAAACAGCTTTTTAGCACCAAACCAAAACAAACCGGGTTGTCGTTTAACTGTTTTATACAATCGACGGATCTTATGTCATGCTACAAAGTAACTTTTATGACAGCAGAGTGGACTCTATTCTATCGTATTCAAAATTTTCACTTCAAAAATAACGGCATGCTAGGTTAATTTGCAATAACTGCACAGAATATTAAAATCCGAATTTATGAAGTTCATAATTTTGAAATAAGTACATTCATTCAATTCTACTTTGACCAAAGAAGTTTCACTTCAGCCTTTTGGACTGTTTCTTATGCCATAATACGTTGAATACCAATGAACTGCATATCAGCAATTTTTGGTTATTAATTTATTAAATTAATAAAATTATTAATTTATTCAAATTTGAATAACGGAGTTTTCCATGTCACGTTTTATTCTATGCAATCCTTTATTTTCACTCTTTTGAAAACGTGATTTGTGGTTAAACATTTTTGTGTTTTTGCGTAAACAGCAGGAAGTTCTTGAAAGAAGCTCCTTAAATCGAAGCTCCTCTTTTCGCTTTATTGAAAAGAGATATTAAAAGAAGTGTACATTTTAAACTATTATGAATAATATGGATTTGGCAGAAATTTTATTAGCAGAAGCAGGTCCCAGCAGGTTTCCTAATAACGATTACTAACGGTGAGTATTTTTTTTTAATTGGAAGGTTTAAATTGTTTAACTCATCATAGAGTTCATCAGGATTCATAGTATTCAAGCCAGTTAAAATTAATTTTATAGCCATTTGGTGGCTGAAGAAATGTATTTTTTATTTTTTAATACATTTATAATTGCTTTGTAACCGCTTAAAGAATTAGCAAAAAATTGATCAGTATTTAATTTTAATATTGAAATACGATGAAGTTTGAATCAAATCTTCACCGTTATTGGGTTCATTATTTGCCAATGGAGTATATTGATTTTGTGTTGGAATATTCGATATGATATTATTAAATTCTGCAGCTGAATATTGATCTATAGTGAACTAGTTTTGACTAAGCTAGCAGATTTACTTTTATTATTTCGATTCTTCGGCTCAGAATTTTCATATAATGCAGAAGATACCTGCATACTGACCTCAGAAGTAGTCCATCTAAGGGAGGATTCCAGCTAAGAGAGAGTCCCGCTATAAGAGTTTTCACTCTTCCATGTGTGCCACCAGCTTAATTCCATAATCAACGCTAAACGATTAAATTCGAACAGAATCGAAACTGAACGAACAATGTAAAAGTCAAACAAAAATAAGTGGTCAATGGCATTTGTTAAAGTTTAATTTAATTTGAAAATGTATATTTACAATTAATTCGTCTAATATAATAAGACCATTTTATATGTCTCTCATATTTTGCTATATAATGAATGTTTAAATGAATTAAATGGTTATTATTGAAACGGCAGTTTAGTACACTGGGTACATGTAACATGATTGCGTATGCGATCTAGCGAAATTGTATTGAGATTGATACCAACTTTTGATCGTTTGGCATTTTGTATGAATTCGTATGAGATCGATTTGAATAGATTTCACATGCTATAACGACGCTGGTTACCGTGTATGCCAAACGGACACAATATTCTCGACCAGTATTCGGGCATGCTGACCAAATGGAATCGCACGTAAATTCGATGAGCAGTCGACGCTCTCAAATGACATTTTCATACAATTTTCGACTTTTCAAGGACGGTCCCCAGAGGGTCTCTTGGTTTACTCCTGTACGGCGTAAATATTTATAACGTTCGTGAATCTCGCTCCCGAGGTAGACTCGCCATTTCCCATACAAATGAATTTCACGCCAAAACGCCAAATCTCTAGCATTTTCCGAATTTCAAACGTTTCCATTACTACTACTTCGGATTCTATATTAGTATCATAATATTAAAACATCATATCTGATGTATTGTTTCTAGTCATACTTTACACCTATTTCATTCTCTGAAAGTCGAACAAAAATAAGTGGCTTTTCAGTCAAATTGAGAATTTTTTCCTGCAAATGGCGCATATCCAAATTGTGCAAGAAATTTTTATTTCAATTCGTTGAACGTAAGTTAGAAATAACTAATTATAACAGAAAAATGGTGTTCAAGTGACCGCCTTCTTGGGCGAATCAAACATTCTTATGATACTTACTTGTTTCTATGCAAACCGGAATCAAATCACTTGCTCCATTGTCGTGTTGCATTTAATTCATGTTTCTTCACCAATTTTCACTTGAATCTGAATCAGACTCGGTGCCAGAAACACTTTGCAAGTTTGTAAACAAATTATGGTTCAATATGTGAAACCAAAACAAAGTCAAAACAAATTGTTACATGGAAATTGATTTTATGGCGGGCAAAATTACTTTAATCGTATTATCAATAATAAATTTAAATAAAGTTAATTTGATCCATTCCCAGTTTATAATTGCGATATTATATGCGTGTTGAAAAGAAATGTGAGCTATTGCAATTATATATTTAAATGCGATTTCATTATGTTTTAGGGAACTTGAGGCAAGGAACACGTTCATCGTTTAGAACATGAATGATATTGGTCAGCAGAATATAACTGCTAGCACATCAGCATGGGATCAGTTGACAGCATCCAGTTCAGCGCCCATTTCGCCAGATCCACCGAGTAATTCAACGCCGGCTACACCGTTAAAGTCATCACCACCTGATGCTGGGGTACCGGGCACTCCCCAAGGTCCACCTAGTGCTGGACCAGTATTCTCGGAAGAATTATCCCCAGAGCTGGTGAATCAAGGTTGGCGAAAATTTTGGTCAAAGCGTGAAAATAGGCCATACTTCTGGAATAAGTTAACGGGCGAATCATTATGGGAAACGCCTGGCAGTGGACGACCATTTGATCCCCTAACAGATCCACTTGGCATATGTCATTCTGGGCCAAACGATCCACATGCATTGAAGCGTCGTCCTTCTGAAGATCAAATGCCTGCTGGTGGACCACCAATGAAGAAATTCATTTTAGCTGGTCCATGGGATTTGGAAATTCCCACCAATGTTGTAATTGTTGAAAGACCACCAACACTTTCGCCGCACTCTCATCCAGAAATAGAGGCAATGCGTGCCGCTTACACATTAAAGTTAATTAAAACGTATGACGATTTATGCCAGAGACGTGAAAGTATTCGCGCGCCAAAAGATTCATTTAGTCGATGGTTAATGGAACGGAAAGTAATCGATAAGGGTTTTGATCCACTACTACCCAGTAATTGTTTAACTGAAATTTCGCCATCAATGTATCGTGAAATAATGAACGACATCCCTATAAGAATAGTGAAACCAAAATTCACGGGTGATGCTAGAAAACAATTATCCCGTTATGCTGAGGCAGCCAAAAATATAATTGAATCACGTCCAGCACCAGCAGAAAGTAAAAAGGTAGTGAAATGGAACGCAGAAGAAACATTCCAATGGTTGCGACGTACAGTTGGTGCTAGCTATGAAGATTTTCAAGATCGTTTAAGTCATCTGAAACGACAGTGTGAACCACATTTGATTGAAACGGTGAAAGGCAGTGTTGAGGCTTTATGTGCAAAGATATATCATTTATCTGCGGAAAATGCCAAGAAAATTCGTGAAAGACATTCACAATTGTTAAAAGATAATGGTATACCAGAACCATCACCACCACCAGTACCACCCGTACTCAGAAAGGTTTGGTGTTATCCAATTCAATTCACGATACCTTCACCACGTATGCCTGTCATTGATTACCAACAGGAACGTGAACATATGGTTATTAAATATACACATGCATCAATGTCTCATCCGGATGTGCAGTACATTAACTTAACCCATCTACAGAAATTGGTAAGCAAATACCTAATGGAAGTAGAATAATTTATAAAAAAAAAATCTGTTTTTATTTCTAGGAACAACTCTATCGCCATAATTGTTATGATGACAAAAAATTTGATCTCTTTATTGGACGTGTTTGGTGTTTATTAAAACGTTATCAAATATTTTTGGGTAATGTTGTTAGTTCGACACAAGAAGGTGAAATTACACAAGCGGCATTACCTGTTAGTGTATTTGAGTGCTTACAAAAACATTTTGGTGTTACATTTGAATGTTTTGCCAGTCCATTGAACTGTTATTTTCGTCAATATTGTTCCGCATTCAGTGATACAGATGCGTATTTTGGATCCAGAGGGTAACACTTTAGATATAATTCATTTAAATTAATTGTTAGTAAAAATATACTTTTGTCATTGTACATTCAGGCCATTTTTGGAATTTAAACCAGTTTCCGGTTCGTTCCAAGTTAATCCACCGTATTGCGAGGAGCTAATTGACGCTAGCATACAACATATTGAAAGATTATTAGGCGATTCAATGGAACCTTTGAGTTTTATTGTATTCTTACCCGAATGGAAAGAACCTCAATTGCAATGTTTATCTCGTATTGATGAAAGCCATTTTAAACGGAAGTCCGTTGTAGTTCCTGGTATGGCGCATGAGTATCGTCATGGATATCAGCATACATTGCCCAAGTAAGTGATTTATATTTTCATTGTCATTAGTCTGAATTAAACTGATTTTACTAATTTATTATTCGTAAGAACGGACGTTTATGTGAAAAGTATCCATGGTACGATGGTGATATGGATGCAGAATAGTGCTGGATTTGCTCGTTGGCCTCCAACGGAACAATTGGTTGATGCTTTATTGGAAGCGTTTCGACCATTCCGAGAAAGGGAACGTGAGAAATTGCAATCACCTCCAGAACACAGTTCAGATTCAGTGCAACCAACAGATTCAGATGTTCCCAAAACATAAGTAATTTATTTTCTCGAGAAAAAATATAATTAGTTTTAATTCTGCCATATTTATGAATTGCATCGTCTACCTATATTGATTAGTTTAATTTTAATCCCAATAAGTTAGTTGATGAATATCAATATAACATCATTTGATAATTAAATGAAAATAATAATTGTGGAATAATTTATTATTAAGGAAAATTTATAAAATTTAGCATGTTTCGTTACCCCAAAGTTATTAATTGTGAGAATATCTGCAATGAATAAGATAACTTGCTAAAGAGAATTTCATTAAATTAATAGTTTAAATAAATCTTGATTCCATTTAATAGACAAATACTCGCTTTATGTGTAAAGTGATTATTTAAATAATTTTCGTCTTGTGCTTGAACGGTTTATCCAAAAACATTATATATATATATATATTTATATACATAGATATTTTTAAGTTTTAATTAATAATAACTATTACTTACACAATTGGCATAATATTATAATAATAATAATGTATCTCTTCATCTATAATTGTATTAATTATAATGTGTAAATAATGTTAAATAACGTAAATATTTGTTTTCCCTTTTTTTATTAAATAAATTATACAGTTAAGTATAAATTGTGAATAATAAGTAATTAAGTAATCGGGGTAATTGTTTATAATTAGATTTTAACACAAGTAATTAATTATACATACTAAATTCTTATAATGATAATAATATGCAAACTGTAAAATGATTATTACACATAAATTTGTTAAAATGCAGTAGCGAGGAATGCTTTCATTACAGGATTTGTTAATTATCTTTCAGATTAAATTTTCCTTTAATTGTTAATCAAACTACTGCATTTTTAAGAATCGGAGCCCAAATCTGTTTGTTGCCAGTTCAATAGCGAGATCAAACAACTTGGCAGCTATGTAATAAGTTGGAATTGGTGGCTGTGTGTTTGTGCGATTGTTTATCCCGAGAAATATTTTTAATTTTGAGTAATTAAATTAGTGATTAATTAACAAAAACCATGGCTACGAAGAGTGGAACATCCCATAATTCTTCAGGCAATGGAGTTTTGGTAAGAAACTACTTAATTTTCCCCAAACAAACTATTTGAAAATTTATGCTAACCTTGTTTACATTCAACCTGGTTTCTGAGACCTCATTGGGCAATTCCAAGTAAAATATGTATCATGTAATGTGGTGTAATTTCGAACATTTTAATATAAGGAAAACCAAATTTTTGTAGATTGTGTCTAAATTCATAAGTATTTTACTCTTAATTTATGGTCAATTGAAATCATATTGCCAAAAGATGTCTGAAAATTTCCCGCCAAAAACGTAAAATGTTCGTTTTTCGTTGTCTTTTCAGAATGGTTCCACTAAAGAAGAGAAAAATTCAAATCACAAGGCTAATTTCGATGATAAACTTAACAAGGATCGTATGAAGAGGTTCGATTACCTCTTGAAACAGACCGAAATATTTTCACATTTTATGTCGAATGGTGAAAAAAATTCACCGGTAAAATCTAGGTCAGGACGTCAACCAAAATCTAAATCGAATGCCTTGAACTCTCAAATGTCCCCCGAGTAAGTTCACCATAACGCATCGTAAAAGATTCGCACGCATTTAACAAAATTATGCATCTGTTTTAGTCACCGTCATCGGAAATCGGAAAAAGAAGAAGACTCCGAACTATTGGACGAAGAATCAACGGGAACCAAACAAATGTTTCGGTTTGATGCTTCACCGCATTACATAAAAAACGGCACAATGAGAGATTATCAAGTACGAGGTTTAAATTGGATGCTTTCATTGTATGAAAATGGCATTAATGGTATTTTAGCTGATGAAATGGGTTTAGGTAAAACATTACAAACGATTTCTCTTCTTGGATACATAAAACATTTTAAGTAAGTTTAAATAATAATGAATTAATAGTAATTTATTTATATATTTATGATACGATTTTAAATTAAAGAAATATAAACGGCCACTTTTTGATTGTGGTACCAAAATCAACTCTACAAAACTGGAAAAACGAGTGTGCGAAATGGTGTCCATCTCTCCAGACAATAGTATTAATTGGTAATCAAGAAGATCGTAAAAAAATTATCACTGAACAAGTAAAACCGAAGAATTGGGATGCTCTCATTACCACGTATGAGATGATATTGATTGAAAAGGCAACATTAGCTAAAATAAATTGGCACTTTTGCGTTGTGGACGAAGCGCATCGTCTCAAGAATGAGAAAACCAAGTTAGCCGAAGTATTAAGAACATTTCACACGGGAAGCAGATTACTGTTGACCGGTACACCTCTACAAAATAATTTACATGAATTGTGGGCGCTACTAAATTTTCTGTTACCTGATGTATTCAATGATGCTGAAGATTTTGATGAGTGGTTTAAGACTAGCGAATGTTTAGGCGATAATTCCCTAGTCAAAAGATTACATGCTATTTTAAGGCCGTTCTTATTGCGGCGAATTAAAGCAGAAGTGGAAAAAAGTTTATTACCGAAAAAAGAAACTAAAATATTCGTTGGATTGTCTAAAATGCAACGTGAATGGTATACAAAAATTTTAATGAAAGATATTGATGTGATAAATGGAGGTGGTGGTAGTGCAAAATTAAGTATTCACAATATTTTAATGCATCTACGTAAATGCGCGAATCATCCATATTTATTTGATGGCGCTGAACCAGGACCTCCATACACTACTGATCAACATTTGATCGATAATTGTGGTAAAATGAAGGTATTAGATAAACTATTGACACGTCTAAAAGAGGAAGGATCGCGAGTTTTAATTTTTAGCCAGATGACTAGAATGTTAGACATTATGGAAGATTATTGTTTATGGCGGGGTCACGAGTATTTCCGATTAGATGGTCAAACGCCATATGAAGATCGTGACCGTTATATTCAATCATTTAATGCCCCAGATAGTACAGCGTTCATATTCATGATTTCAACCAGAGCCGGAGGTCTCGGTATTAATTTAGCCACTGCAGATGTGGTAATTATGTACGATTCAGATTGGAATCCTCAAATGGACTTGCAGGCACAAGATCGAGCACATCGTATTGGACAAAAAAAACAAGTTCGTGTTTTTCGTTTAATCACCGAAAATACAGTTGAAGAGAAGATTGATGAGCGCGCTGAAATGAAATTACATTTGGATAAGTTGGTTATTCAACAAGGTCGTTTAGTAGAAAAACAAAACACGTTAAATAAGGATGACATGCTCAGTATGATTCGACATGGTGCCAATTGGATAATGTCAGCCAAGAACAACGAATTAACAGATGAGGCTATAGATGTGTTATTGGAAAAGGGTGAAGCTAGAACTCAAGAACTTAAAAGTAAATTTGAAAAAGTTGGTGAAAATGGCTTACGGAACTTCACAATGGAATCATATACTCTATACGATTTTGAAGGGGAAAACTATTTGGAAAAACAAAAATCAATTATGCCACTGGAGAATTGGATTGAACCACCGAAACGAGAGCGTAAAATAAATTATGCTATTGATGCCATTTTTCGTGAAGCTTTGCGTCCCGAAGCAGCTAAACCGTCAAAACCGAAGGTGAATATAATAACGAATGTTCCTATTATGTTATGGTTAATAAATTGTTGATTTTTTAGACACCCCGTCCTCCGAAACAACCGATTATTCATGATTTCCAGTTTTTCCCAAAACGGTTAGCTGATTTATTGGAGAAGGAAGTAAATCATTATCGGAAAACAATAAATTATCACATTCCTCCAAGTGAGCAATCACCCGAAGAACGTGAAAAACAGCAACTGAAAATTGACACGGCAATACCTTTAACCGAAGAAGAGATTGAAGAGAAAAACGTTTTACTTGAATGCGGTAATTTAAATGTTTTATAATCACTCAATTATTCTGTTTTTTATTCAAATCATTTGATTGTAGGTTTTAATAAATGGAATCGCCGAGATTATTTATTGTTTATTAAGGGAGTAGAAAAATATGGTCGTGATAATGTACGCCAAATCGCTCGTGACATTGAAGGTAAAACAATTGAGGAAGTAGAGGAATATAATAAAGTATTTTGGGATCGATGGCACGAGTTGAATGATTTTGAGAAAATTAAACAACAGGTAGAGCGTGGCGAAGCAAAAGCGCTTCGCAGAGCTGCTGCAAAACAAGCGTTAGCAAATAAAATAGCACGTTACCGTTCACCATATTATGATTGTAAGATTACATACAATCAAAACAAAAGTAAAGTGTATACTGAGGATGATGACAAGTTCTTATTGTGTGCACTAAATGAAATTGGCTTAGATAATGAAAATGCTTACGAAGAATTAAGGAATTATATACGTTCAACGGATCAGAATAGATTTAATTGGTTTATGCGATCACGTACAGCATGGGAATTACAAAGACGATGTAACACATTAGTGTCTTTGATCCAAAAGGAAACAGACCATGATGGACGTAAACAAACAGAACCTCGTAGACGTAGTACAAAAGTAAATTCAAATGATCAAGCAAATCAGGATCAGAATAATGCTGAAACAGAAAAACCAGCGGAAAAGAAAAGGAATTCTAAGAAATCTGTGGTGGAGGAAAAGAAACCGACAGGTGGTACAAAACGTAAATCTGAAGCAACAGTTGCACCAGTTGAAAAGGCTAAGAAAAAGAAAGTCGCATAAATCCAATGGATTTAAATCAGAACTAAGGTGATTAAAATTAATTACAAATTGAATTTAATTACAATTTTTCTTTTCATTCAAATACAATAATAATAATTTAATATGAAAAATTAATTCAAGTATTTTTATTTCAATTAAACGTTAATTAAAATAAAATCAAATTCAATCACTACGTATTAATAATATCAACTAAAAGTACATTCAAACTAACGATATGTGACATTGATTCAAAGTATTTTAATCTTATCTTATATTATTGATCAAGAATGATATATTTTTTTAGTTTTTTTTTTATTTTTTATTTTTACTTTCATTAATAATAACTAATTATCCTGTTTCTTTTCAATAAATCCCTGTCTTGTTTTGTCCAAGATTTGCATAAAAAAGCTACAAAATTTATAAAATACCATTAAGGAAGTGAACTGACCTAATTATGTTCTAATCCTTATAAATTACAGTAGTTTTTCTATTGTTTATTTGTAATGTTACGTTTATTATTACTTATTACAAACATTAAGACGACATAATATTTATTATTGTCACATATCACATTGAAAATTTAATGTGATTTTAGTTCAATTATTTTACATACTTAAAAAAATGTAATCGTTCAAAATCACTTATAATTCAATTATATTGTTTCGTGCAATATTTTGTGTTTTTAACAACTGGATATGTCGGACGCCGATTATTTTAATTCTACATTATGTACAAATTACATTTAAATAAGTATGTAATTCCTTATTTCTTTGTTTTGGTAATTTTCGTGTATGTTTTTTTGTTTCTTGTATAGATAAATTACTCCTCCGCTTCACCGCTGTATAATTTTATAATTTCTTCAACACTAACAATAGAACCGGTAATTAAGGCGAATATGGCAAAGGCTGCTAAAATAAAATTCTTTATGAAACGCCAATGGAATCGACCAAAGTTTGGCCATAAAAAGATGGTTTCAACAACGGATGGAACGAATAATCCTAGAATGAATTAAATCACATTAAAATTAAAATCGAACAAATGAAATTGAAATTAATTATGACAAATTACCTAAACTGGAGAAGAATATAGATCCAATTAAACCAATAAATGGTTCTAACTGAGGTACAGCGGCTGACAATCCACCACAAACCAAAATGATTCCCACACGTAAAATAATTTGTGTACGATTGTGTTTCTCTTTTGGTACTCTATTCTCTAATTTACGCCATAAAATGTCCATTGGTACATAAAATTGAAGTCCATATGTAAGTAGAATTGCAATAGCAATTAGAATTTGAGCAGCGGTTGCCAATGGAACACCTTGAGGTAGATTTAATGTGATGCTACCTTCAACTTTATCACCATACTTAACATAACCGAAGAATCCCATTACTGTATAAAGAACAACAACAGTGATCATGGCAGTGTTTAATACACCAGGACATCCCAAAAAATGTTGTGGTTTCTTCATATCATTTTCTACCGGCATCACAACACCAATACCTGCAATTTACTTCCATGTCAAATATTATGAAATTGAATTTATATTCAGTACACACTCACCCTCCATTGCAAAAATCACAGTACTGAAGAATAACGGCAGTGTAGCAAATGATGCAAATAATTTCCTATCTTCAAAATGTAATTCCTCATTGAACATGTAATACAATGTGATACTGAACGTAACAACAATACAGAGGTTAGCGATTGCCGAAAATGGTACTAAATATTTCAGATTACGAATCTGTTCCATTGAAAATTATTCCGGTCCGAAAAACAATAAAAATTTAAATAAAAAATTATTAATTATTTTGAAGGTATGCAACCGGAACAGATGAAGGGATATTACTGAGACTGTTTTACATCAACAATAAAACAAAACAACAATGGAAAATAATTGAAAAATAATCACCTGGCCAATAAATAAGCACGGTATTAGTACCATAGCAATGTAGACTCTTATATCCCAGTCCAAACCATATTCAAAGTTAATAACATCATGAATTGATTTTGATATGAATACAATGTATACACAACTGGCACCATAATAAGTGGCCATTAATCCAATGTCACAAAACAATCTGAAAATACAAAAGGAAAAATTAAAATTAAAGGTAAATAAATTTTAGTTCTATGAAATCACGGCATCAATATTATAAATTTTATTAAATTTCAGTAGCATTTATGGCAATTGTATTAATAAGTAGATTTTCATTAACCAAATATCCATAAATCAATAAATTGATAAGATGGCAATAAAATACTTGATAATTTAATAATTTTAAAGTGCGTCAAATAACCGGTCAACTGTCTTTTGATGTAGTTACTTTATATTCATAAATTGTGTTACCAAGTAGCAAGCACAGTACATAAATAAAACCCAATTATATGGCCATAAGATGTAATGATACAACAGTAATACATGTGTATTTAAAATTTGCAAAGGCTGTTAACGTCCAAACAGGAGGCCAACCGTCTGGATAACATCAATTACATTGAATTCAATTTGGTACAATCTTATGGATGTATGTGAAACAAAATTTATTTGTTTGGCATTGGCATTGATTTTATTATCGATGTTGTTCATTTGTGTTTTTAGGAAATCCGTTCGCTACTCAACAACGTGATGAGACGCATATTTATTTAAATGAATAATGTACAAACAATTGCATTCACCTGACATTCCGAGTAAGTTCATTACGTTATTCTTTAATAATTTCAATTGGAAAAGTTTCTATAATTCATCATAAATTTCCATGATTTGAATCATTATGATATCGAACTGTATGCCAGTTTCAATGTCCTTAGTTATTTATTTCATAAATGAAATTAGAATTGGCAATAATTTACAATTCAGGCGACATAACTGCCAATGAATGAACATTGATTAATTGCAATCAAATAGAGTTCATTGATTATCTGATTTTTTTTAAAAAATAAGTTATTCACGTTAACACGAACCAACCATAAATGCATTTAATTTTATTCACTCGAGTCTATTCGATAGATAATTTGAATAAAATATTTAACAACGAGAATCATATAGAGGCTTTATTTAAATAATTGAATGATCCTCACAAAAAAAGACATAAATGTTATTTCCATCAATAATAAAACACACCTGTTGGAGGGAACATTAGAATGTCAATGAAATTAACAAAATGATTATGTAAATTTATTTCTAAAATTTGAAGAACAAAAAAAATGCGGTGTAAAACCTGAATGGATTTGCCATGATATTTATAGATAACTTGAATTTGATAGAATCACGTGTATCCTAATTGGCATTATCGGTACCTGTCTGGATTACCATTTAACTAATATTTGCCATACGCGCATCATTCAATAGACACTGATAGCATTAAATTGAACCACCTACGATCTCTTATTTACTATCATCCAATGTTTTCTTTTCAAACATGGAAATTCGCGACTATACGTGTATAAGCGCTTAAAATAAAATTCGTATTTAGTTACTAGGCCAAGGTGATGATTACATAATTATTATCTATCCAGTTTTCGATAAAAGGAGATACTATTTATATGGAATTTTAATTTTGGTAGAAGATAAATCAATATAAACAATCAGTTGATAGTTAACTAATCAGTTATATTGAAAAGTGAATTATTTACTTAACCAAATGCCAAGTGCAATCGTATGATTATTTTAAATTATTTACGCAAATAAATATTCAATTAACTGAACTCACCTGGCCACATATGACCACGGTCTAGCAAATGTTGGTCCATTTTCAAATACTTTTTCTGCGGTTTCAGCGAATCCCAGTGATGGTGTTTTTGTTTTCTTGCAAATGTCATGAGATGTTTTCACCTGCGAATAATAAGTAAGAAACAAAATTATAAAATTAATGTTTTTAACATTATAAAAGATAAACTTTGATTGAGATTAACAGGTTTATGTCAGTTTTAACAGAATTTCTCTGCTTTTATTGAAATGAATCGTAAAGGAATTCAATTATAAATTTATCAGATATTCTTTAAATGAGTATACAATAAAATGCCGCAAATTAAGACGAAATATTTTAAAGGTCTTCTTAAACAAACAGTACTGTTTATAGGACAATAACCAGATTTTAGTAAATAACAAAATACTTAAAAATCTTTAAGTTAAAACCAATAAACAGGTTACAAATAAATATGAATGATATTAATTTTCGGGGGGATTACCGCGATTTTAAAATTATCCGGAACTATAATTTGCATAATTCAAGTGACTATTATTTATGAATATCTTATATATGGACACACCATAAAAGGTAAACATAAACATATTTATTTTAAATAACGATCACGTTTTATGCATTATGGAACAAAATTAAATGACTAATCGTTATGAATTTAATATTCTTATCACACATCAATGCAATGAAATTAATGAACATATATTAACTCGAATATTTATTAAAAGTAAATCCAAAATGAATTGAAAATGTCGTGTAATTCACGTGACTTAGTCAATCAAGTTTTCGTTTCGATTCAACTAATTATAAAAAGAAGCTTTTGAAAACTTGACTAACAGAAAAACTGGTTTTCTCTAGTCAATACTCAACGATTAGTATGATTAATGGCATCCTTATACTGTTCTTGCCATACCCACTTTCTACTCAATAAATTGATTATAAATTTGATGCAATGTAGCCGTTATCACTGATATGATTGATCACGAGATCATTCTTGTAAAACACTATGAACATAAAGGAAAACATATGTTAAACAATCACCAGTGTTCACTTGAATCGAGTTTAAACCAGTTTGATCACAACACCTGAATATTTACCTAATTATTATTCATTAGATGGGTGAAATTAATTGAATTAATTAACAGTTGTGTGCTAAACTATAATTTTCTTTTGAGATTACAACATTAACGGAGAATCAAAATGAAGGAAACTGATGATTTTATTCAGACGAATATTAAATGGAAACTTGGAAACACATTGCGTGGATGTCGGTCAATGCGCCTTCAATGATAAACACTGTAGGGTAAATTGTCAATAATTCCATATCATTATTGAATACATTGTGATCTGTATTCATCACAAAATTGGTGATTGTTTCGTCTCGCCAGTTCATTTCAATATAAGAGTATACCTGAATTCTCTTAGGATACATTTAATGATCATGTGATTTCATATTAATGTAATTCAGTTAGTGGCCATTCTATAACGCATCATAAAAATCAAGATTCAATTCATAAATAATTAGGTTTTTCCCCATTTGTTATATGCTGACGCAATCATGTTAGTCGAAGACGTACAGAAGGTCGTCCTGCGGTTTCTTATTACATTTCTGGGTTTTGTTTTTCTGTTGTTTACCATATTAGTACTAGAAACACTGGATTGCTTACAAATTGATATTAACTGTAATAGTATCATGACGTACCAGAATATGGACACAATATGTGCATAGAAAACCAACAATGATGGTGCCAATTGCGCCAAACAGAAGACCAGAATTCTTCATAGCCATTGGCATTGCTAAAATACCCGTACCAAGTGAACTCTTCAATAAATGTATCAATGAACCGGTGGTTCTGAAATAAAATACGAAATTATTCGCATTAATTAGACTCAATGAATAAAAATCTCATTGTAAATAACTCACGAGTTTGGTTTAGCAACCGATCGATGTTCAAAAGGATTATAATCATCGTCATCATAGGCATTCTTGTCAGTCAACTGTGTGCTAAAGTAAAAATGAAAGACAAAAATAATAAATAAATAAAATAACAAGAACATTTAATTCACTGGTACTTTAAGACAAAATAAATATTAAAGAAATCTGTATTTCTTTTGTTCATTTCAATTGTTATGTAAATCGGATAAAACAATATAATGGTATGATGTGTAAGTGTCCACTTAAATATACTTACGTTGAATTAAAATCAGTCAGATTAAATCCTACCGGTTGTGAATTATTTTCTTTTTCCGGGTGAGGACTCATATTGGAATTCAGCTGAATGCATATAACATTGATAAAAACAAATAAAAAAGAAATTGAAATTATAAGATTATTCCATTTGGATTACTAATCCGTAGACTAATATTGAACTCAATTGCTATGACATTATGAAATTTAGATTGATTGAATCTTATCACATCATCTGTGTCTTGAAAATAACATGAATCTTAATAGATTTGGTATTTTTGTTAATCACCATTTTCAGACGCATGTGACTATTGGCCCCAAAAAAAAAAGATCGTTACTTCACAAATTTTGGTAACAGGTAAACAACTGATAGCGTATGGAATCTGTTCATCAATTCTTAGCAAATTGATTCACCCAAAATGATGTCAAATTAATGTTATACAAAGTAAAAAATCGTTGTCTGTTCAATAGGCCAATTAGCCATAAATATAGTACTTATCACTACATAATGATTTACAAATCCAGATTATGGTTGTACGTACAATATTGGTTATAATCATTAAGTATCAATTGGTATAATAAAAGTAAAAAAAAAAATCAGCGGTACTACAATTTGAACAAGTAATACAATTGTAATAAAAATTTAATTACATCATTATTAACTGAACTAATTGAATGTACAGAAATAGAAAAAAAAAATAAATAAATCAGTAATCATGTTAGAATACATTTAAAACAAATCTGCTCTAAATTAATTATGGAATTTCCTGTAAACATTAATTAAACATGAAATAATAGGAAAATTCCTTCCTCATTTAATTAACAGAAAAATAAAGTGACACCATCTAATCACAAAGCCACGAACACAAAATTTTAATTTTTCACATATTCTAAATATCCAATGATATTTAATTAAGTTATCATGTCTGAATTATGAAATTACGTTTAAAATGTTGTAAATTATCAAACCAATACATTAAATCGCTGAATGAAACTTCTTTATTTCACTTTTATTTATTTTCGTTTCAAAAAAAAAAAATGAAAATTAATGTAACACACCTGAGTAATATGAGAAGGACAAATTGAACTTTATGCCAGATGGAAGTGTAAAAAGATACTGTCAAGTTCACAGAATAGACAAAACTACGTTCAGTCAACGTATCAATAGAACTTATCAATTGAATTGGCTACCATTTCATTAAATTTTTTTTTTTACATTTTTTTTTTCATTCAGATTCATATCAGTTAAGTTATCAAAAGTTGTTCATTTTGAGTGCTTAATATGCGGTATTCATTTTATTGTGACAATTGACTATTATTGAAACAATCGTTTAACGCTTTTATTAAATTGGCTTAGTTATACAAATCCAAATACTATAAAACATGGATAAGATTAAAAAATAAATAGAAAAATGTAAAGTTCATCAGTGAAATCAGGCAAACGACTACATAAAAATCATTTGTGCCCAATTAAAAGAATTTAATCGAAGATCCACTTATATGTATCTCATGTAATTACATGATTAGGTGAGACAATTGATTTGGTAATACATCATAAACGTGTACTTTTGGATTTACCCGTCATTTACATGAAATTGAGTTATTTTCGAATAGAACGTAATCCGTCCCAAAATAATCTTAAATGGATTATCAATATAGTGAATATGATCTAAACGTGGATGCAATTTAATATGATTTACAACTAAACAACACTAGACGGAATTCAGGAAATTACAATGTTACGGTTGAGGTTAATGATAATTATTAAATAATTAACTGCTATGTATTGTACAATGGTTTAGATATTAATTATACGAATTAGATAGTTGTACACAATTTACATGAATACAGAAACTAAAAATTTACATGTAAAATTATGAATCAGATAAGAATACAACTAGACGCTTAGAGAAACAAATTTAAATAAAACTGAAAATTTTTAAAATGGCATTTTAATTGACTAGATAATCTAAAGAACAATAATCCCAGTTAAGAACGGTGTTTTAAGAAAATAAGAGTTTTATCACAAAAAAGATAAATAAGAGATACTTTAAGTGAATATGCAATTATTTGGCAAATAGTACCGATATTAAGTGTTTCCTTGATTAATACGGAATTATAATGATTAAAAGTACGTCAATGTTGATAAAGTATTTCACATTTAATAAGGTATATGATTATTCGATAACATAATTCATACACGTATTACAGTAGCAAGCACATTGAGTGTGTTACTATCAACAGCATAAATTGGTATATTTTATTATATATCATTGATGATATATGAATGAATGGGATTATCACCTTCTAAATTTCGTTGAAAAGGTAATTACAAATAAGTGTGTTTCATTTATATTTGTTAATTTTAAATACTTTAAAATCAAGTTCATGATTATGTATACTATACATATAGATAAAAAAAAAACTGTTTTTATTATGAACATTCAAAATAACAAAAAAAACGACTACATAAGTCACATATTATAATCAAGGGGCAACAGTTAACACGCAATGTTATGCTATCGAATTATGGTTATGGGAAAAACATATTATGAATATTATTTTTCGTTGATATTAAAAGAATAATAACATCACTTTATTTTATATGATTTCAATATCACATAATTAATAATTAGTTTACATTATTATTGTGATATTTTATGATTTAGATTTTATTATATGAAATATTTGTAAATAATTAAAATATATCCGGTTAAATAAAATCGATTATAAAAATTAATTCATTTGGCTATTTTCTTTCTAGCATATTGTCCATTATTAACAAATACAAATGAATGAAAAGTTAATACAAAAGGAACACACCGTATGAATCAAAGTTAATAGACAATAATGGCAATATGAATTGAACTTCGAATATTAACGTTTCAATCATCCAGATGGGATTTATGGTAAATATTTGTTTGTATTCATATTTTCACTGTACACAATTTATTTAATGTTTTTGATATAAAAAAAAGAAAAAAATTATTAATTGTTTTATTTATCTTGTTTTCTAGGTTTTCTGTCTTCTTTTGTTTTAAATGAAATAGAAGTAATTGAGATAAGTTATTGTAATTGACTATACCTAGTTGATTCATATTTGTCTCATTCAATGTACAAAAGATCTATGAAGAATAACATATTCAGATGGATGGAAATTCAATGGCATTAGTGATATTAATGAAGGACAATATTCAAGCACACCAACATTGTCAATTGACTAGGTAAGTAAGTACTACTCTAATTTTAAGTATGACAAGTATAAATAAATTCAATTAGAAACAATCACTAAGAAACATTAGGAAAGTTTATTGAGGACTCAATAAAATATCAAGTGTTGGTACTTTACATTTAAACCGCACTTACTAATAATTCCCATCAATTGGTTATTATAAATCATAAATTCAATTAGTCTCAGTTTGAAACCGTTTAATTTAAAATCATTGGTCAGTGTGCTTTGTAATACCATTATTAGGTGCAATAAAATTACACGACTCAAATTTATTAATCAATCAAACTTCTGAGGTAATTTGATTTGGTTTTTTTTTAGCAATATGTGGTTAAGTAGAGCAAAAGCCACATAGATTTGCATCGATTATGTGTTACGAAATATCTGTTCTCCTATAACATTTGATTGAAATCAGCATAAGTTGTTTCCAATGAATGACGTTTTCAGTTGATAACTATAACTCAATTTAAGGATCATCATGATAATAAAATAAAACTTTTGTCCATGACATTGAATATTTAAGTTTAGAAAGCTTTAACTTAACTGCACCACTATACACGATTATCAATTTTATAATCAAGTGACTGTCATAATACAAAAACAAAATGTTAAATAAAACATCTAAAATATGGTATGACACTTTTGTGATTTAATGTTGTAAATTGATTGCAACACAATCGATCAACGTAGTTTTTTTATTTTTTGCTATAAACAATATAATTTTAATAAATCACATAAAAGGTATAGAAAGTCTGCACAATTTACATATGACATGCCATATAATGAATTTAATTTTCTTTGTGCGAAAATCTGTTAACAAAACTGTTACGACTCTTTAAAATTGATCAACTGTTCCATTACTTGTTAAATAATTTCTTGTTTTTCGTTGTGTATTGTTGAGTATAAATTATTTTATTCGAAAGTTAATTATATGAGAAGATCATAAAGTATCAAGAATATTGAACATCGATTAATGATATGCCGCCAAATTAGGGTGGTGTCTCATTATAATTAGTTGACAGTTAACTTTATATGTGATCCATTGCATAACGTATTTCATTTAATGATGAGATAAATCAGTTTTTATGAATACAAAAAATTTATTTTATTCTCTTGTCCATGATATTTAATTCAATCCGTTTTTATTATTAGCAATGATTTAAATAAAATCCATAACAATAAAAATGGGATCCCTTTTGAGTTTTCAAAAGTCTCATAAAAACTAAATCTCATCAAAAAATTAAAAAAAAAAAGCATTATGCAATGAAAATTAAATGAACAGGTGTAAAACGTATTGGACTCAATCAATAATTAATTTCATAGTTGTCATATTATCAGTTATGGGTATATTGACTACATTGAACTAGAGTCTATTTCTTAGTTATCTTACAGTCTTCATAGTTGCGTTAATGTAACGTAAATCACAGTTGGTAAAGTGAAACTTTAATGGTTTTTATTTTTTGGTTTTTATATGTCTCTCTTCTGGATCTATTTGTCACAAGAAACTTGGTTTAGTTTTTATTTTTCTTTCTTGTTGCCTAATTTACAATGGAATTAAACACACTGCTATCAATAAGAAACACTTATTACTATTACTATAATATACACGACTATATTAGGACGGTGTTGCACGAGTTTGTACTCCAATTATCTACTATTAATAATATTGTGTCTTTTATTTTGTTGTCTGTTGTCTTTTTTTTTCGTTGTTGTCTTATTTAATTTTATTTTTCTAAATTATTTACACTACACAATAACACTTTTATTTAAGTTTAAATGTATTGATTTGTTAATCAAACGAAAATATAACAAAAACATTAAAACGTAACTATTTAAGTTTTGTCCTTTTTTCTCATACAACAGCTTTTTGATAATGCTGTTGAACCGTTCAATGGTTCAGTATAAACTAAAATAAAAATCCATTAGTTCACCTGTATTAAGAGTAGATTCGCGAAAATAAAAAAATTATTATATTCAGAACTGATTCGCGTGATGTGTTGAGACTGTTTGACTACACAAAACGCGATTTCCATTGCTTTTCGTTTTGTTTGGTTATTATGTTTTTGCTATAGCTTTTTGTACTTTAACTGTATTGGATGTATAAGATATTTTAATATATGGAATACCTGTAATCAAAATAAAAATTGTTTAGCGAAATCGGCTCGAGTACAATACTATTATCTGTTGTTTATTCGTATTCATTCATTGAGAATTAATTAATTCAGTTACCGCAGAATGATAAATAATTGATTTTTATTTTTCTTTCTTCTTTGAAATATTTTTAATTCGTTGAATGAATGTCCTCGTGTCGTTTGTAAAAGCTTTCGGTGTTTAAACTTTTGTATTTGGCCAACTGACGAGTTCGGTATACGTCAATAACTTTCATCAATGGATTGAAATGAACTTGTGATTCCACATAATTTATAATGATTCGATATGAGAACCTGTCCCACCTAACATAATTACACTTGTAACACGTTGAAATATTTATGCGTACATATTTATATCAATTTGAGTGTATTGAACATTTTCCATATGAATTATAAATGCCATCTGACACATTAAATCATATTTATTATGCTGAAGACCAGATGCTTAAATTTAATGAATTTAATTGTGTCAGAAATTGGCTATCGCGTTAACAAAGTAAATACCAAATAAAAATCACTGTAAAAGATCTTATAAAAAATTGTCGCATACTTTTTAACGTTTTTCTTTTTTCTTTCTTTTAATTTTTGATACGAAGCTTAATCGATTATATCGAGACGAGTATACTGTTGATATTTAATTACACGTTTATTATGTTGTTTCTGTTTAACGATATATCAATGCACATGTTCATTTATCTAAATTGAATTAATGGTAATATTAATAATGCATAGATTCTCAGTTAACTAACAGATAATATCAGACATAAAATAGTGACTGATATAGTGCTACAGTTGATTTGTTAACATCGTTTAATATTAATTTTAAATTTTATGTAACTCATAAATATTTATGATAGTTTAATGTACCAAAAGGAGAGAAAAAAACTCACTTGTCATAGTAATAAATGTTAATTTAAAAACACACATTGGTACAAAATGAAAATTTTAAGTTCTAGTCAATTGAATATTAAATCAATCGGATGATATTATACGGTCAACTGTTAATCATACAACATTTAAACAAAATGATATTTCAAATTGATGTTTAATTGAAAATTTATAATTCATATGAAATTACAATGAACTCAATTGTTAAACTATCATCATTGACACTAAACAAATAAAGTATTGACTATTTTGATGCAAAATATTTGCTAAGCATACATTTGAATGTTTACCGATTAATTACTTGGTCAATTTTTTCGGTGATACCTATCACCGGTCACCATTTAACAGAAACGACAATCTATGTCGTTGCCTTTCTTCTAAATTACTAAATCGTATAGTGGTTTTTTGTTTAATCAAAGACAAAAACAAATTGTGTCTAATTAAGAGAAATCATATTACCTTGATGATTAAAGTGAACCGCAATTTAACCAAAAATATTTTAGTTAATCGCATTGATGTGATTTATGAATTGTATACAATTGAATAAATTGTTGATACTTTATGTTTGGTGGTTCTTGTTTTGCATGACTATCAATTGAGCCATCAATGAATGCAAATGTCTATTTATAACTTTTTGATACCCGAAAATCAGTTGTTTTATTTAACAGCCTAGGACAATGAAAAAGCATTGAACCCATACGGATTCCAAAATCATTAGTGCGTTTCTATATATTGTTTTTTGCGAAAAAAAAAAAATTTAAATTTAAATCAACCGTATAGTGAAGGTACATTTTTATTTTATTCATTATAACCAAATGTATAGACATTCCATTCAATTATGTCATTCATAATATAAAAAAAAAAGTTCATGTTTTTTTGTTTGTTTCAAAATTTTTTTTTTTTAATATGAACGTCGATTGTAATTTCTTTAAAGAAAATTTATTTTATATTACAAAATAATTTTATTTTTATCTTTATTTTCAATTTATTAAATTCAATTTTAAATATAATTAATTATAATCTATTAACGTGATTAATCTTGTTTCTAACAAAACAAAAAAAAAATAACAAACTGTGTGTAAGTCACATTCGTTAATTTTAATTCATGAACAATTACAAAATCAATTATATCTGTTGAATCCTCTTGACTTAATTGAAACAAAAATTTAACACAGTAAAGTGTAATAGAATTAACATTTTTACTCGCACTTTTTACCATCGTGATCGGATGAAGTATTTTGCTATATAGAATTCTATTGCATGAATTGAATTAATTAAAGCTGGTCAGTTGTACGAAATTTCATTTATAAAACATTAAATACGAAGGTAAGTTAGTTAATTTGGGTCATCATTAGGTTGATTTTAATTACATTTGGTTGCCATTCATTTGGCCAGTTAATTCATGTCAGGTTACTTTCAGACTCTTAATAAATAAAACTAAAACCGGACTGTTACGATACCCCCCAAACTGAATCAGCTTCTAATAGTGACTACGAAATGTCGGATTCAACACCCATGCCACGCAATAAACCTACCACGGCGCCAAGTGCCTTACCCACCCCCAGGGGTATTTATACTATGCGTGCTAAATACAGCTGAATTTTAATCAATAAAAATCTCAATTATATTGTTACAGGAATTCTTCGTTTAAAGCATACCAGTCCTCCACACGTGAGACCGAGTACTGCTAAAGTGGTGCCAGGTTCTCGTATTGCGACTTTTACACGTTCGCCACTGACTTCAACACTGCATAGAAGTTCACAGGAAACAGAACCCCAAAATAAATTATCAAGTACTGAAAATACAGTCGTTGCTTCGGTGTCTGCCACCACCGTTACAGCTCAATTAAAACCGACTGCAGGAAGTATTCGTCAACCATCTATTGGTCATGGATACCACAAGGTAATATGATTCATCAAAACTGTTTGTATCTATGAAATTAATATTCAAAATTGTTTTAGGATTGTCAACGGAAAACCCCAGCAAAAATCACTAGAGAGGTAGTTAAACTCTTTACATTGAATATTCTAAATTTATTAATAAATTTTATCTTTTTGATATCCTAGAAAACAGCCACATCATTACAGTTGTCATCAGATCGGCATAGTGTGGACAGTAAATTTGCTGGATTAGGAAAGAAACGATCACGTAGTAGTTTCGATTTGTCATTTAATAAGCCAACAATAACCGGTGAGCTTTCAATACCAACTAAATTGACTACGCCATGCAGTCTGTTTAATTAAACAGAAAACATAAATTGTCTTCAACATAACTGATCATTTAACATTATTTACTTTTGTAGGCATGTCAACAAATACATCAACTATAACAATAGATAACGTTTCCATACATAAAGCTGGTCAAATACCACAGTATCTGAAGAAAAATGATAAAAAAATAATGGAGACAAAAATTAGTGTTAAAAAGAAGGGTTTTATTACGCAAAAAAATAAATTAATTGAATTACAAACAACTGTGCTTGAAGCTCACAAAGAATTAAATGATTTAATGAAGAAATATAATAAGACATTTGAAAATGAACTAGTTCAACTGGATAATTTGGAATTGATAGCTGTTGTTAAGAACAGCCAACCAACAATGTTGATTAAGTCAACGGAAGATGGGCCGATAATTAATTTTACTGGTCTTCAGAATTTACAATTAAAAATGCTTAATGATAATGATATTTTGGATCAACTAGAGCATAAGATTAAATCAATACACGCAACTGGTTTTAAATTATGTCAGCTATTCATTGATCGTAATTTTAAATTTGTTGGTACGTTGGGTTCGTTAAAAGAGAGTGGTGATTATGATGATGTTTCAAACCAAATGAATGATATTTTTAAGGAAATGGAACAGAACATTTTGAACGAGGAAATCGAACAGGTTTTTGTTTTTGTATTATTCATCTATGGGCTTTTCATTGATTTTTTTTTTCATATTGAACAGATGAAACGTATTGCTTCCTTTATGGCGGATTTAAAGAATTTATTTATAACGGACAAGGGAATTCCGATTGTTGAAAAAGACACACTATTAAAAGAATTAGCTGCTGCTGCACATAAACCAACAACTGAATTAGAGAATCATATCAAAGTATTTCTAATTTACCATTATAGAGTTTTCTGATTGATATATTCAATGAACTTTAATTATAGACGTTGAAGCGTGATTTGGAATTATCGGAAGTAAATAGAAAACTATTTGAAAAGAAGTATGAGGATGAAGTTGCGTTAATCAAAGAATTAAATACGCAATTAGCAGAGTTTGAAACCAAATATACAAATACACAAAAGGATTTTGAGAATGTAATGTATCAAATTTGTTGATAATTAAAATCTATTTTCTCATGATATTCAATTAAAGATCTCGAATCGTTTACAACAATCTGAATGTTATGCTAAGCAACTGGAAAATCAACTAGAAATAAAATCACAAGAAATTAACAACAAAGCCAATGAAGAGCTAAAAGAAATTACTGACTTGAAACAACAAATAAAAGAATCTGAAATCAAAGTTATCGATTATGTGAAACAAATTGAATTGTTACAGAATCAAATTGAAAGTCTTAAAACTCAATCGAATCTTAAAGTACTAGAATTAATGATTCAATTGGAAACGGAACAAAATGAAAGGAATCGTGTTCTCAAAGAGTTGAATGAAACTAAAAGCAGTTTGGTAAAATTGAATGAATTGCATGAAAAGATGAGTGTAATGGTAGCTGGCATTAATGATGCTACTAAAGAAAAGAAACTACTCACAGACAATGAAAGTCTTAAATCAGATATATCAAAATTGAGGGATGAAAATACTGACTTAAGGAGTCAATTGGAGCAATTAGTAAGATTTGTAGTTAATTTATAGTTTAATTATTGATAAATTACTTATACAGGCAGTAACCAAGGAAGACGATTTTGAAACTGAATTTTATCATCAGCAAGAAGAGATCAAAAATATGCAAATTCTTATATTAAGTCAACAAGCTCAATTAGCGAAAAAGTATATTATTGGAACTAAGTAATTCATAATAAAATTAAAATTTCTCTGATTAATAGAGAGAAAGTGATATCGAAGAAGATAGGAAAGATTCGTGAATTGGAAGCACAACTAAGTACCGAAGAAAATCAGTTAACATTCAAATTAAAGGAGGAGGTGAAAACATAATGATTTTAAATATTAAACATATTGAACGTTGTTTTATCCCATCAATCATCAGCTATACAAGTTACGGGACTCAGAATTGGAAAAGAAACGGGAAATTGAGCAACTCCGTTATGAGCTATCACGTGCAACGGCGGACTTGAAGCAGCAAGAGGAATCAATCTATATGCATCAAAGGTTATTAAGAATACGTAGTGAATTAATAAGTTCAATGCAGGAAAAGGAGGATAGTACAAAGTGTCAATTGAATGATTTATACACAGAGATGAGTAAAAAGACTACCTTAATGAATCAGGTGAGACGGTTACATTTAGAAATATTTAATTCGGTTATCCTTCTCTTTTGCATTAGATGAATCATGAGATATCAGCTAAGGCTGAGGAATTACAGAATTTATTTTCAACATTGGGAACTAAACAATTAGAAGTGAGTCGTCAGGATCACATTATACGTATGTTGGAGGAAAACAATGAACGGAATCAAAGGATTCGTGTATGTCAAGAGGAGAGAATCGCCAAGCTAGAATATGAGAATATGGAGTTGAAACAAATTCTGTAAGTTTATGGTAATCATTCATAGTATTGTTATCTAAATTATCAGCCTACGATGAGAGTCATGTTCATATTCGGTCATATAATTTTTGCAACTCCCTCGCAGTTTAAATTTACGCAATAATCAATCAAATATTGTGGAATATTATGATCACACTAAGAATCCAATGCGGATGGATGAAAGTGATTTATCGGCATGTAATCCACAAGATTTTGATCCACAAGAGGATCTCGTTATTAGAGATTATTGTGCAGATCGTCGAAATAAACGTCAAACCGATATTCGAGTGAAGAAATATTTTGTTTAGTATAATTATTTTAATTTATTGTCAATACTGAAACATATCTTCCTTTTACATCTTATAGGACTCATCGGTAATGGATTAATTACCTGTTAATTTTCGCACGAATATTAATCCGCTGATATCATTGAATTGTTTACATTAATGCCGTTATTTTGATATATAATTAAAATAAATACAAACTTTGTTACTATCTGAAAACAATAACTGAAAATCGTATAAATAAATTATCAACTTAAATTAAATTTTAATTTTTCTCTTTCATTTTTCTTATGTCCATATTCTCGGTAATGAATATGAAAACAGAGACTTTAACTGATAACTTTAATGTTATGGCATGATTAAAATTCTACGTCTTTGTAGAGTTTTCTATTTTGATTTTGAATTAACACTCGTAAGGTTTTATGCTGAACTATAATTATTGGAGCCAAGACTTGAGCCAAACCAACACCTTTGAAAACTGATCAGGTATGCATCAAATTTTTCTTTATCACGGATAATAGGAATTAAAAGAGGAGCAGAATATACAACTGTATAACAGTTTATTACTCAAAAGTGGTTTCTTGAAAACTGCCTGAGGAATAGACAATTTATCTAGTGGTCTATGCAGTATGCCCGTTATTAATACCCGAACTTTCAATCAGGGTATTCTTATAATATCTGAGTGTCTGAAAATCACTTGGTACAATGCCCATAACATTCCAATTAAAACATAAAATACAATCCTACAAATCGTTCAAAACTGCAATCATACTGAAAAGTTACTTTTTAACTAAAAACGCAGAAGTAATAAAGAGTCATTTTGTACAAATCTTATACATTTCCTAGTTTCTGAAGTTTACATTGAATAAATATTCGCGGTGCATCAATATTTTCTTTCTTATTAATAGTCCTCCGGTGTACATAATCATTAGATAACGTTCTAAAGCCAGACGAGTTTGCCAATAACTCCAATTCTTCTATCGAAAAATAATAACTCCTTCAAATACAAATAATAGAAATTAATTTTTGAGTTATTGATGTAAATGCAAATGGATTACCTCGTTCCATCTTGTCGAACATAAAAGTTTTCACCTATTTTACTACCAGCTTTGAAACGAAGCTGAGCCATATCATAGATTCCGTAATCACGAAAAAGTAATACACCTCCCGGTTTCAATACATCGAAAATTGTTGTAAATACGTCCACAAATTTGTCTGGATGGATTGCCGATAGTACAAATATCATAGTCACGATATCAATTGATTCTCTCGGAATCGACTGTAGTAAATCCTTTGTCGTGATGTCACACTGGAAGATATTCATTGATTCGGGGTCGTACAACGGATTCTCACGGGCCAACTCAACAGCTTTCGTTGAGAAATCACAAGCATTTATAAAGTAATTGTTTAGTTTCTCTTCAACTAAAGGGAATATTAGATTTCCTACACCACATCCAACTTCGAGCATAGTTTTTCTCTCCATAGACTCGTTGTTATCGTCATCGTGATCACCTGCATTAAGTAGCTCATGAAATTCACGAGTTGTCCAATGTCGGTCTTTAAAAAATCTCGTATCGTTCCGTTTATAAAACAAATCCCAATTCTTTTTGGCATTTTTCTCTAACTGTGCAGCCTGAAATCCCGTAAGCATTCTCGAATTTTGGGATTCTAACTTGTCCTTCTCTTCTCTGGTTAATTCTTTCACATTGCTGGCTTTGTATTCATCACCCACAATGTTATTGTCCATCTTAAAAATCTGTAGTTGCTAAGAAATTCTCTACTTTACCACTTTATTTTAACAGCAGTTTACGATTTTAGGCCCACATGTGTTTAAATGTAAACAGATTTTATATACTTGCTCTAATACATACCTCCTGTATACAATTTGAACCAATACTAACACAATACAGTACCGTCAATATGATGAAATCAATGAATAACTACTAAATAATTAATTTTTTAAATTTTATTTATTCATATAACAAAACACAGCACTTTTAATTCTTTTTAAGTTTGGATAATAATTCAATAAGCATTTGGTGTCTCTCCAATATTTCCTGTTCAGTTCTATTTATCTTCTCCGAGGCTAGTAATTCTTTAACGTCAAAACCATTCTTAATTTCTTCTAACATTACTTTGTCTTCATCTCGTGTCCACGGACGATCAATTTTATTATCACTACTATTATCCTCATCTGATGATTTTGTACCATCTATAGATTCATTTGATTGCTTTTCCAACACTTTCCTAACAGGATTTCTACAAGCTTTTTTAAGTGGAACACTGCTTTCACCTTCATAATCAGTTAAGGCCTTAAATTTTCTAGCAGTCCGCACAGCTCCAGAATCTGATGGCACTACTTCATTGATTAAAATATTAGATTTGATTGCATTCGGTGATTTTATACCATTCATTCTTTTGCTTGGCGATTGAGATCGATGCTTTAAATTTGTTTGATTTGGTACAGTTTTTGGGCCATCCCGCTTTTTTGGAGACGATCTTCTTGATTGTTCTTTCTCGGACAATATATCTTTATGCGAGACATATTCAAAAATTTCATCTTCCTGCTCATCACCGATATTATGAAGTTTTACGGTTTCATAATTACCATTATTCAATTCATTCTCAGGAACTGTTTCTGATGGAAATATTTGTTGAAACCAATCTGCTAATAGAGGACTACCCCTAAACAATTGAATAGCTCTTGATTTGATAACAGGCATTGTAAGGTCTTTCATTTCAGATAATTCTGATAAATTAGCAAACACTTTCTTCAACTAAAATGAATAATTTGTTTTAATACAACTTCATTATCTAATAAACGTGAATATTTTATACTTGCGATGGATGCTTATTGTAATATGAATTAGCCTTCACTAAAAACGTTTCCATGTGTTGTAACACTAAGTGATCTTCAAATTTTCCCAATTCTTGTGCATGCTCTGGTAATAAGAATCTTAAAAAAAGTGTTAATAATTCGGGATGATCCGGTAAGAAAAAATTCTCTAATTGCTAAAAATTAAAATGGTAATGATTAATATATTCGTTACAGTAAATAACAATTTGTTCTTACATTATATAAATTAGACACCGGCAGATTATTTGCATCAAAATTGGACAAAATTTTTGTGAATTCAACATACTTTTCTGGGCTACCTTCAGAACCATATACAGCTTCTACACTATCTAAATAGTTTTTAGCAATGGCTAAAATGCATCAATATTTATATGAATATTTTTAGTTTCAGACTGTATATTATGAATGTAATATTTACTTATATCTCTCTGGAGTATTTCCCCATCTTTTTCGGGAAGTAACATACTTATTGCATTTTCAACACGATTTATTTTTGTTGCCGACCTAGACTTTGTAGTGCCATTATTTTCTCTATCCGATAGGCTTGTATTATTATCTATCTCTTCAACAGTGGTTTCAATCTTACCACTAACCTTCTTAGAACATGTAGATGCCATTTTATTGAAACTGTCTCGTTTTAGGTCCAAATAAATGAGAAACTCAACGATTGCTTCATAAATGTCGATAACCAATATTTTCTTCTTGAATCTTGTTTTAAATCTTCGAAACCTCTTATAGCATAAATTACGAATTATATCCAATTTTCTCGATAATGCACTAGATTTTCTTCCAGTTTTCACAATATGTGTATCCTCTTTACACGATTTATTTACTTTATTTATTTTCGCTTTAAAATCATTTGTTAATTCAACAGACTCTTGTTGGATTTGAGTCGTAAAGAAATCCGTAATTAGTGTTTGTTTTTTCTCATCATCTTGATTGGACGAAATATGTGTACTTATAGTTGAATTACTATCATCTACATTCGATTGATCTCCTATTTCAGAACCATAAAAAGAAAATTGAGTAGTACCTTCGATTTTAATTATCACTTCGCGATCGGAAGTCACTTGTTTACCAGTTTCTGAGATTGCTTGATATGGTTCTGTCCACCGTAGGAACGAGGGTTTCTTTTGATTTGCACTATTTGAATAATAACTCCTTGGCGATAACAATGGTTGTAGTTCTTGGCTTAAATATAAATTATACTTTTCTCTGAATTCTGGTGTTCCCTTTACCTATTAAATCAAAAGAAAAATGATAATTAAAACTGCGTGTATACAAAACTTTTACAATAACAAATCATTACAGACAAACAAAAACACAGGTTATAAACAAAAAATCTAAGGTACACAATCAGTGTTTGAAAATGCGCAGAGATAATAGTTCATGTACATTCTATTATATACCAGTGATAATAAACGGATGCTAGCACGATCGGCAATAACGATTATTGATAAGAAAACTGTTATTTAACTGATTATCTTATGTTGCACGAGTTAATTTTATTTACCACCATGAAAGCATTTCTTTCTTTATTTATTTTGGTTACAGACTAGCCTAGTCTAGACTATTTTTTCGGAAATTTTCGAGATTCGGGAACGTTGTAAATACTTAGGGGCACTAAGCCAATGTGTCAATGAAATGTCAATGTCATAATTTCGAAACTAAAATTTACCTTTCGAATATAGTCGACCCAATGTCGCGGAAGATTTCTCTGGTTCTGAAAAATTGGCGCCAAATTCTTATCACATTTTTGTCCCGCATAATTATGATCCAGTGGTGGTGCTTTATTATGCATGAAATAATACTAAAATCAAACACGAAAAGCATTAATTACACATCTCAATTAACTGATTATAATATATACCTTGATGGGATTGTTCAACGAACCGCAATTTCTTATTTTACTGACGTGTTTGTACAAGGATACCTGATCCCGATTCTGACACAAATTATTTGCGATATATTTACAAATATTTTTCAATGATGGTGTTTTATAAACCAGAGGTTTATGCTTATTCAAATAAAACTCCAATTCTTCACTATAATGCTCTAATCCGAGTGCAATCAGCCTAAATATAATAAAAGGAAAATCAAATTACGTAACTAACGTATTAACGTTACTTTTAACTTACATGTCTTCGGAATGAATGAAAATTTTCCTATCGATATCCGTTTCCCGGAAACTAAAAATTGGAAGCAATTGTGGGAACGTGAATACTTCGCTCCAGAGCATCTTATCCATAATGCGATGATGAATGATGGGACGATTATCATGCCTCTTTTTGCTCCAGTCGTTAATCCTACACAAATCTTGAATAAATTCAGTATTTTCTACACAGTCTGATGCCAATTCCAGCTCCCATTCATTGGTAAGATTTAAAGCTTTATTGACCACTGGCTTAATTATCGTTCTATTGAAGTATGAATGAATATTTTCATTAATTTCTTCCTGAAAATATATAATTGAATTGAGGATTACAATATTACTATCATGGTCCACTCACTAAATTCTTTTTACACCGTGGGGCTTCTTTCCAAAGATCTGGATGTGGATAAAGTTGCAAATAATTTTGTGTACATTGTTGTATATGAATTTTCAATTGCTGTTGCAATATCTCTAATTGAGTGTACGTAATGATTGGTTCACAATCATTATATCTATCAGGTAACGTATATGACGCGTTGCTAGTTCCTAAACAATAACTATTATTCTGTATTTTACTCCTATTGATTGACGACGATTTATTTGATATTGTGCTGTTGGTAATTGAACTTAAATTGTAATGATATCCCGAGCTAATAGTATTATTATAGTTTGACTGATCAATCCTTGAACTATCAAATTGCGAATTAAAACAATCAATTCTTTTATTCATCTGTGTCTGATTAGGTTCTAATGGAATGGTTTCTGAAATTTTTGATTGGTCGGAGCAAAGTACCATTTTTGTTAAGTTAACATTACGAGACGTAGATACTGGTGTGGATATTTCTACAGGTTGAAAGGAATCTTGTGATGTGGTTCCATTCACATGGTTCGCCACTATTTCATCTAATACAGCTGAAGCATCATCTTGTAATGCGGAATCATTTTCAAAACTTATTTGACTTATTGGTAACGGGCTCAAGTCCAGATCTTGAATTTCATCAAATAATTGAGCTACCAAATCCTTCAATTCCTTTTTAGATACCGGTACATTAAGTAACTCATCTCTATCAACTAACATAAATCAATAAGAAACAAACATCGAAACAAGATTTGTTAAAATCTGCAAACTTACATGGTGTTTGATCACAAGCAACATATTCAGGATCAGTTTCATCATCTTCTTCTTTTTGAGTATCTGTAAAAAGAATTCATGAAATACGGATATTAATTGTAATAAATAATATTGTTTACCAATTGGCTTAGTGAAACCATGTAAAAAATTAAGCCAGTCATTATCAACATTGGTATCAAAATCATACATATCAGTTGTTATGTCCGGAGGCACAAATTCAGATTCGATTGTCTCAATAGCTGTTGTTGTTAGACATAATTTTGATCTAGTTCTTGCTGCTATAATTTCCATTTCAGTCTAAAATTCGTCAATATTAATCCACATGAATAAGAAATAATTTCAAAAAAATTTCCAAAAAAAGCGAAATAATAAATAAAACAATTACTTCTGTGTCTTGTTTCGTTGGTGTATTTTTAATTGTTGGAATTTTAAATACACCATCGTCAGTATAATGAGGCGTTTTATCGCCAATATCATCAACAGAAGGTGTATAAGGAGTTTGTGGGGTACATGGCATAGAATCAATATCGGATATAGTCGTATTTTGATCGTCGTCTGACTAAAATAAAATAATAAATAAAATTATAAAGCAAACAGAAAAACCAAAAAAACAAAATTCGTACATTTAAATCTTCATTTGTAGGAACATATTCGTCATCCTCATCATCCGAATGAAATTCTTCACGTACAAGAAGAGCGGCCTCAGACTCTTCAAGTGTCGAATGAAGACTTCGAAGTGGTAGTGGTTGTTTATTTAATGCTTTGGCTTTTGCTCTCGTTAATTTAGGCTCTGTATCAATACTCTCAGTTTCTGAGTTGGTCCCATCAATTTGATTACCTTCAGAAGCTATTTCTTCATCTTTCTGTTCTGTCCGCAACCATTCTTCCTCTCCTAATTTCACCAAAGCCAGAACGTGATCATTTAGACATACTTTCTATGGGTTTAAACAAAGTTTTAGCACTGAATATTCTAATATTACTGTTCATTTACTCTTAGAATTTTCCTTATATTATCATCGGTCAAATTGTTCTTTATTGCCGTAGTTGTAATCATTTTTTCAACTGTTTCATCCGGCTTTAATTCCTCCAACTGATCTTTGGTCTTTGAATTACGTTTCCTAAAAAATTAAATTATTATAATTTATCGAACAAGTTCAGTAACGAAATCAGATTTATGATGAGGGATGGGATGGAAGAATGAGAAATTCGAATGTGTGTATATACACTGTACTGTCTCTATGTACTTTATTTTTTTCTTTGGTGACTTTGAAGTTCGAGGAGTAATTTCTTGCGACATGACTATACTCAGACGATTTTCATCATCAGATTCATCACTTGAGACCGGAGTGCTCATTGCCTACTATTTTGAAAATTCCTGCAATTTATAATATTGTTGATAGCAAACACTATCTCACGTCATATATATCTATTGGTCAACTAAGTTCTAAATTAATTTAATTAAGTAACTAATTACAATTATTTACGCTAAAATTAAAAGTAACCAAAAGACTGTAAACAAAACGAGTAATCAAAAATAATTGGCGGAAAAGCCGAATGAACAGCTGATTCTATAATACGAAAAATGTCGCATAGATGCCAGATGCGTTCATCTCATATTTTCTATAAGACTTTGTAGAGTTTCTCAGTGCGATTTTTAATTCATACTCGTAAGGTTTTACACGTAGGAGTGTCCCCGATATTTTTAAAATTAAATTGAATAATAAAAATTATTATTTTAATTAAATTGAAGTAGTAGAAGGTGTTAAATAGAGTTCAATACGACTTAATAATGTTATAGCAATGAGTGGAATCAAATGGCAACCACGTAGCCACGGTGAGTTTAAAATTGATTGCACATTTAATTGATTGAATAATTTAATATCATATTATTGTATATTATAGCGTTGTTTCCTATATGAGGATTTATATGGATTTAATTATAACATTTAGACAAGAAATCATTTAACCAACGAGTTTTCCTCCATAAGATTTTCACGAAAAGGGGAATCTATATAATGTTGTATATGCTCTATTCAATCTCGAGTTTCGTTTTTTGGCAATTTTCCCTGGGAAAATTAACACATGTAATATATTTCTGGTCGTCTCGGTCAACCAAGACTAATCTAACCAATATTTTGGTTATTTATTTTGGTAATATTTGGTAATTATTCAAATTCAAAAATTGATTTCCCTATTAAGGTTTTACACGTAGCTATAGTTAATGGAGCCAGGGCCTGAGCCATACCAAAGCTTTTGAAAAGCAATCAGTTTTTGTTCGAACGTGGAAATTGCTTTCCTTTTCATGATTTTGGTGAAATTTTTATCAATTTAATCATATCAAAAGAAGTACAGAATACACAACTGAAAGACAGTTTATAGCCAGTTAGTGCAAGTAATTAATTGGATTAAACAAAAGAGATGTCTGCACCATAAGCAGCTCAATAAAGTAATACAAATTTGAATCATATTATTATTATTCTCTTTATTTTTCATTTAAATTATTTTTTTTTCAGTGTTCTTTCAAATTTTCTTAACATAATCCATACAATCTTAATCAATTTCTTATCCTATCACAGTTAAGTAAAGACAATTTTTTTATATTTCATATTGTTTTTTTTTTTTTGCTTTTTTTTTGCGTTGAAAATTTGCATTACATTTGCCAGCGTTAAATTGAAGACAAAAGAAAAACCTCTAAATTTTTTATGTTTCTTTTTAATTCTTATATTCGACTACCATTTCACACATTTTACTAAATAAATTACTTTATTATTATGTTTTGTTTTTATTTCTTCTTAAATTCCATACTAAGACGCAAAGTAAAAAAATAGAGAAATGAAAGCATTAAACCCTCTTATCTGTGTTTTCAGCTCAATGTGTACAAATTATTAACTAACAACTAATTTATTGGATCCTTTTTAGATCCTTTTAAGATGAATGACTTCGTTCATTCACCGCTCAATATCATCATTTAATTATACTTTGGTTTAATTTCATGGCATAACTGCATTGCCATCCAGCAATTATAATTTATACATCAAAACTATTTACCAATTGTTTATAATTTCAACATAACAATTAACATACATCTTTGTCGTCAGTACCAATTTATGACAAAATTCTTGTTTCTCTTATATAATTTTTGTTTTTCCATTTACATATTTTATATAATTTCCTTTCTCTCTCTCACTCATTACTTGACTAAACAATATTATTTGATACAATTATTAATTAATTAATAAACATAAATTAAGGTATTTATATTTTGAATGAATGCTTTTTTAAAATAAAAAAACGTTCCGTTTCTATACTGTTATCTAATTTGTTTTTAATTAGATTACATAAAATGAAAATAACAAAATAAACGAGAAATATTCAAAATCAGAAGAACTAAAGAATTATATAAAAGAAACTGGATATTAGATGAAAACCGTTCAATAACGATTCATTACAGCAAACATATTAATTTCTAGAAATCCTCGAACAATTCATAATCGGCTGCTTTTATTGGCCGTATTGCTTTCCAGTCATCCTCTGGGTATTCATCGAAATTACTTGTATCACCGTCGGACAATATCTTTGGAATTATTGGTGGCTGCAAATAAAATTGTACAAACAAAACATAAGACAAATATAAATAAGAAAATTATAATATTCTATTCTACTTGCGCAATTTAAAAAAAAAAAAAAAAAGAAATATTTCTTTTATTTTATTATTAATTGCATTTTATTATTTTATTCTTTGAAGTAAAATAAAAAATAAAATCAATAATGTTTTAAATAATTGTAATATCTCTCGTTTTGAATTTGGAATTGCACTCACCGTTAGTTTCTTATTGTATACATCGTCCCAGTCTAAATGTTTAAACCATCTGTGTTTCTTGATATCATCAATACCATTCTAGAACGGAATTCAATAATTTTATTATTTTCTATGAATTTTTATTAAATGTACAAGAAGAAGACCAAAAGAAAATAAATAATAAAATGATCACTGAAGACATTTAATACGTAAAATAAAGAGTTTTAAATTGAATTATATTTACCTTCATATTACCCAGCCGTTTAGTCCTGTCTGGCACCAACAGTTTTTTAACTAAATCCTTTGCAACTGGATCCATATGACGGGGCCAATCGATTTTTCCGCTCAAAATTTTTTCATAAATACCAAACGGATTATCATCATAAAACGGTGGAAATCCAATTAGCATTTCATAAATTAAAACACCTAATTAAAAAATAAAAAAAAATTTTTTTTTTTTGCCGTTAACAGAGAGATTAACATTTAGAGATTGAAAATAAAATTGAAAAAAAAAAAAAATAACAGTTCATATTTTAAACAAATAAATATTTAAAATTAGTTATTTAAAATAACCAAAGAATCATCTCAGTTCTTCTTAAACATAAGAAAATAAAAAATGATTTTAAAACACATCATTTTTATTTTATTCTCTTATTTCAATTGGGTTAAACAGAATTATTAGTAGAATTCATCGAATCGATTTGGTAAGAAACTCTGTATGAGTTTTCTGAATTCACATATTGAACGTTATATAGTTGAATACAATTTAATTCCGTCTGTTAATTCGGTAACAATTTATGGTGAACCATAATAATAAACAGGAAGCGTGACATCGAGATATACACGAATGAAACTTAATTATAATTTTTTGGCCTAAATCAATTATACATAATTATGTGTGATTTGGGAAAATGAGAAAAGGAAATCGATTTTACATATAATTTCCAAATAATACGCGTGTCCAGAATTGTACGTCACAGATTAACGGATTTTCCATTTGGATTCTAAGAAAATTGGAACAAAGTGCAATGGAGCAAAACGTTTTAAATCCAAACAAATCGTTAGACCTTCAGATCAATTAGAACTCCCTTGTCCACCGAATTCATCGAATAAACAAAAATTAAATAGAAAACCGAAATTTCAAATTATAAGAAATTATGTAATTGATGATTGCATACATTAAATATCAGATCAAATCAAAGGAGTGAAGTGTGAAGAAATCAAGAAATGATATTAAGAAAAAAAAAACCACAAAACTCATTTAAATGTATTCAAAGTGAAAATTATATCTTCGCTACTAATTTCTTCTTTATTTTTTCCTTCTCTTAATTATAATTTTAAAGAAAACTGAGGATGAGAAGAAAACAAAAATCAACACGATTCTTTCTGTTTATTTTACAATATTTAATATATTGAAACGGATTCTATTTATAATTTGAATCAATTTAAATATAGCAAAAAACATAAAATACTCAATGTATTCATAACAATCCTCTTAATGCCTCTCCGGGACGTCAGTTACCGACACAGAGAGAGAGGAGAGAGATATCGAACAGACTCATGTAAATGTAGACAGTGTGATCATCACGTTACCGTAACGTTAAAATGTTTAATTTAAGATTTACGCACGTAAAGAGGTGATTGATTCACATGTCAAAGGCCATTTAAAAATTTCAAACGAATGTTATTCATTAATAATTACGTAATTTACATACAAAATTTTTCATTTTAAGATAATTTCAACATAAGACAATGTGATGTACACTTACCTAATGCCCACCAATCAACCGCTTTATTATGTCCTTTTGATTGTATTATTTCTGGTGCTAAATATTCTGGTGTACCGCATAATGTCCACGTTCTGTCCTTTAATTTTTTAGCAAAACCAAAATCGGTTATTTTCAAGTGACCATCACGATCAATTAATAAATTTTCTGGTTTTAAGTCTCTGTATACGATTGACAATGAATGCAAATATTCCAGGGCCAATATTATTTCACAGGCATAGAAATTTGCTAAAAAGAAACAATAAAATTTTATTTAATATGAATAATTACAAACGTTTTATTAAAAATTTAAAACAAAAATAACTGTTGTATTATAAATTAAATTCTAATAGCTGAGCATAATATGGATAAATGAATAAGAAATTAAATTTTATAAAGGAAAATAATATGATTCATTGTTTTCATATGATTATTAATTAAAATATATGGTTAGAACAAATAAATTTTCTATTCAAATTCAAATAATCAATGTGATGTGATATATAAAAATTGTACACAATGAAAACATAAAGAATATGAAAACTTTCTTCACATAAAACATTGGGAATAAAATCTAATAATTAGGTCATGAAATTTAGTCGCTAATGATATACTAGAAATGTTGATGTTCAATAGAAAATTTAGTTCAATGGCAGTAGAACATAAACAGCAGTAGAATAACCATATGTACCGAATAGTGTTACCATCACGTGTTATGTGATTGTTGCGAATCATTACGGTTGCATCTTTTGGCAAAGAAGAACACCAGAAATACAGAAGTGTATGAATTAAACAAACAAATATTCAAGGTGAAAAATTATTTAAAATAATTAACTCTTTCCGTGGCCACACACCGCTAATGATCATCGCATCACCACTTAATCATATTGCAAGGACAAAACATTTTAATTCTGAATTTAAAACAATACACTTGATTATGACACACCATCCAGAGTAATTTGCAATTAATATCACATATTTTCTACATAAGTTATTCATTCTCAGATAAAAGAAAGAACCAATAAAACAACAAATTATTTACACTAATTGGCTTAGAATACGTACAAGTTGGTGTATTAAATCGTCCAGCATTCCGTAAATATGAGAATAATTCACCGCCACAGACATACTCGAACAGCATAAAGAGACAGCAATCATCTTTACTACTCCAGAGACTACAAAGTAAAGAAAAATAAAGGGATAAATAAGAAACCGATAAAAATTATTTGAAATGAAATAATAAATACAACAATTGTTAATTGATTTATTTTTACAAAACTGTGATTTATGTAAACTCAATTGATTTAAATGTTTCGTATATTCAATAGAAAACATCATAGTACCAATGTATCACCCAATGATTGATTCTCTAAATAATTCCAATTCGGGGAAACTCATTCAATTTTCTTGTTTAAAACGAATGAATTGAAGATCAACCCCTTTCAATACTGATATGTATAATTTTCATGTCATAGAAACTACGTAATAAACGTAACATCACAACAAGTGTGGGCATTAAAAAAAATTATATGCGCCACATTGAAACATCTTATGAATTTTCCCATTGATTACACGATATAAAAATAAACGTCATTCATTTATAAGAAATTACTTACAGATTCACAATGAATGGATGTTGGACTTCTGACAATATACTTTTCTCATTTTTAACATGCTCCACCTGTTTCAGTCGTATTACATCTGCCATTGCCAATATTTTAAGAGCACAATATTTTTGTGTGATTTTATCTCGTACTAAACAAACACGTCCAAATGTCCCAGTACCTGTGAATGGAAAATCAGAAAAAAAAATTTTTTGTTGTTAATTCTACGTTAATTCATATCCATGATAATTACAAATAAAAGAATTAAAAAAAAATGATGAATTGTTTAGACTAGAGTAAATATTCGTAATGATCCATTCATAATTATAACCATTCATTTTTCATTCATTAAACAATGTAGATAATCATCAAATGATATACTTAATCGCTAGTCATCGTGAATTATTGCAAAATTATGGTGTCGAAAGGTCAGATTTCATGATAAAATAACAATTATATCTAAAAATAAAGACCGGATCTTATTACAGTTTTAGTAACAAAACGCCGTCTTATCAAAATTATGCGTCTACTATAAACGAATTCCAATAAATTGGGTGTCAACAGAACCAAGTAAAAAGTATTACTTTGCCGAGGTCTTGTGACCGTTAAAATTAATCATAAAAACTTTTAATTTTGTTACAAATGACACCATAATCTAATTGAATTCAATTGAATAAATAACATTAAGTGCGAAGTTAATCCAAACCATCACACTCTGATAAGATAGTAAACATCAAAATGAAACAAAATAAATCATTTTTAAAAATACAATCACGTGGAATGCGATTAAGTCAATTAAATAGCTTGTTCACTATGTAATTACTTTGTAATTAATCAAATATATTAAATATAATTGTACTTATACATATTTATGAACAATTATTATTATTTATTGATTCAACGGTAGTCTATTGACTTGTTAAGTGCAACATAGTCATTGGCCAACCACCCTAAATAATATTGCGACGTAGTAATTCAATTTCATTAGGGTGTAAACCATAAAATCCAGTATGGATGAAATTAAAATCCTGTCTATCTTAAAAGTATAAAAATATGTTTAAAGTCATAAATCATTTGAATGGCGATTTTCTAAATGCCATACAATAACGTTTCTTTAATATTTTTGTATAAATAAAATTTGGGCCGCCGTTTTAGCTGTACCGACCAAAGTCTTCATGGGATTGATTTAAAACGGCTTGACTAGAAAACAGGTCGCGGTTTTTATTAAAAGACTTAAAAACAAAAAACTAATGTTTCTTATCAAGCTCAAGTATCAGACATATCGATTTAGCGTACAATTATTATTCACAATTTTTAGCCGCATGCCAAAATAATGGCCTTTTGACTTTACTGAATATTTTCCTTAGAATCGATATGGTTAATTAAAGTTTCAAATAAAAAAAAAAAGAATTTTCTTTCATTTTTTTATGTAAAAAAGAAAATATGAAAATCTCATGTATAATCCTCAATGATAAACAGTTTTGATGCTTTTGAAAAATTGCTTTCTTCCTTTATGATTCTATTTTCGAAACAAAAAAAAATTGACTTTTTTGTATTACAACTTTTAACAGAAACAGAAATAACATGTGAAATTTAAAAGAAAACTTAGAATGATGTTTGACCGGTTCAATTCGTCAGAGAAGGAAAGTGAAAGAGGCACGCACTTTATAATAAACGGCTTGTTGTCTGTTACAGTTGAAAATAAAGAAAATATTCTTTCATACCACATGATGATACGGTAGCTCTTTCAATATAATTTTTTTAACTCATTTAATAACAGTTTTCACATGAGTTTTTGTTTGCTACTAACAAGCATCATGAAAAACCAACAATTTGTTGTCTTGTCAACAATTTATTCGATATAATGTTTTACAGTGAAATGTAAAAAAAAATTGTAATTTCTCTAATACGTCTTAGTCTACATAAGATTGCATTCACTAGTCATATCGCATTGACGTTAATTCATGATCAACACCGTATGTATTAAGCAATTAATTAAATGAGAAAAAACCGTTTGACTCTATCTAATATTTTTTAGGTGTTTCAGTTTAAAACAACAACTAAATATTAGACTTATACTTATGATCATTGATTGAAAAATTATGAAAACAAAAAATAATAAAAATAAAATATTTTAACTTAAATTTTCTTCATCTATCGGTTAATTGTACTAATGGAAAATTCAGATTTGATATAAAAATCCCATAAAAATATTTATGCTCGTGCGGTATACTTAAGTGTACCGTATAATGAAATAAAATTATATGAAATTAATTTCAAAAATATAAAAATATGAATCGTATTTCAGTATAACCGTTTCACGATATGTTTATGAAAAAAATAAAATTCAGGAAAATATAACGAAAAATTTTGATTTGAATTTTGTTTTCTTTTTTTTTAAGAAAATAATAATAATAATATCAATAGTCTATTGAATAGGGGGAGTGAGGGCTTAGTAGTTAAAGTGAGTCGTGATGCAAAAAAACAAACAGTCAGGAAAACAATTTAATATTCGCATAGGCATATACCGACCGGCCTTATAAATTTTCAATAGGAAATACATGATGAAAATTATTGAATTTTCCACCACGAGAATATGTGTTCCTCTATTTTATTTTCGTCTATACCGATGGGGGTCAATTCAACCAGTTGAATTACCTACCAACCTATCATTTCATGCAGGCAAATAAATAATTTACAAGACGTTTATTTTAAAATAATAGATTATAAAATATCTAATTCTTCTATTCTATTCAACTAAAATAACAATGTTGATCAACGAGATCAAAAATACAAAATACATGGATATTAAATATATGACTTTATTATTTCATTGTATCTTCAGAGAAGGCAGAGGCAACAAAATAAATAAAAAAACATCCGAAAAAAATAAAATATAATTTTGTATTAATAGACACACGAATTTACGTAAATTTTGACTAATTTAAAGAAAAACAACGTAAGAAAATTAAGAAGAGAATCTTCTTCTTTTTAATTCATTTGAATGGAGGAAGAGAAACTAATAACGAATATGACAAAGACTGTAACTCAGTCAAAAGATGAGACATTGAAATTTTCATCGAATAAATTTAACTATTCCGTGTTATCTCCATATTTAATTTGCCGAGTGAAGTGGATTTGGAATCAATTGAAAGAACATTTTTTTTTTATTTAATTTGGTAGCATAAAAATTTTTTGTTTTATATTGTTTAGGTTAACTACACCGACGTAAGAACTATAAGGAATGATTTATAACGCCTCTTCTGCGTGATTATAGAAATGAGTAATGTGAACTGTATATAGTGAATTTATTCATTTAAGAACATTGAATGAAAATAGCGTTTAACGAATTTTCCTAAATTTTCCTCAATGAAATTCGATTATGTCATGTATTAAAATATTAATAATAAGTTGGTGGTGAGAAGAGTTCATTTACGGTTCTCTATACCAAATGAGATAATATTTAAACCTAATCGCCAATAAGTCTCGTTCTGTTGCTAATGTAATCGTTTTTCTTAATTCTCCATTCCGATGAGCATCATGTTTTTCAACCCACACACGTGTATCAACATAAAAATCTCATAATTAAGAAATCAACGTTTTGACACCTCTGCCGACAGATAATCAGTTTTTTTACATTTTTACTTCGTTGCAAAATAATTGATTTATGCATAGAACGGATTCATATTTGGATTTCACCGAAATTAAAAACTAAAAACATTTTATTTCTAAACACTAACGGGGGGGGAAAACTTATCTCTATTTCCACATCGCAATGTGCAACGAACCATAAATTATTTAAAAAACGTGTAATCGCTATTAGCAAATAAAAATAAAATCAAAATATTAATTAATCCAACATTATGAGAATATGATGTTTATATTAAATTCACGTAGTTTCATTATAATCATCAATCGATCAAAATTAAATTATTAGTTTTTATCTTCCTTTAGTTTAAGAAACAAACAAAAATTTAAATCCAATCAAATTTTAATTAAATCTAACTGTATATCGTTTACAAAATAATTGAAAACAGATCAACATAATTTTTATTTTTTTTTTCTGTTGAAACACTTGAATCAAACTCGTTTTAATTCAAAAGCAAATAGTATTCAGTTGAATTGACATGATGCCACCCATCTAATTAATGTTTTAATGCATTGGTTAGACTCGTGGCTTAATAGCAATTTTGTTTTTTCTTATACATCGGATAAAAATCATAAAATTGATTGGCAAAAAAACAAATCAAATCTAATGAAAAACACCGGATCGAAATGTTTACGTTTCAGTACAGTAGAAAGCATATAACGGTGTGACGTCTTTTTAGTTAATTCACCATTTCTCTTTAATATTGTTAATATTTCACTTGCCTTATAGAAACAATGATCGATCTTGATGAGTTTAAAGTCGCCTTTAATAAAAAACTTTTAAAGGTAAAAAGAAATGAAGAGATATCATCATTCATATGGAGAGCTTTTAAACTTCCACTTTCACGTGCAATTTTTTTTCTTTTCGTTTTGTTCTCTTACTGTGTTTTCTACTTACAGAAATGGACAAAACATCGATTTTTAATTCTCTCTTTACTGAGACAGATGCGATGAATTAAAAGATCTTTTAATTGATCTTTATTATTTTTATATGAAATAAATAATTTCCAAATGGACTTTCAAATCCCACGGAAACACAAGTGAATGGTATTACCAACAAAATATAAAATCTTATTATAAAAAGAATCTTTTATTTTTTCTATCGGTCATATATCAATCGTGTAAATGATCAATTAATCATTCACCTTTCACGGGTCGTTTAATTACGTTCAAAGTAATTGGATTGACAACCTTAATCCAATGTATAAAGACATCTAGACAATATTTAAGGTGAAAATTTACGTAAAATTCAATTTAATTATAGTCACCTTAGTGACAAAATGTACATTTGTTCATTCTTTAAATATTCACAGAATTGTTTGATGCCCAATTATAATAACGTAAAATACTTGAGACGACCACTATCTTGTCATCATAATGCATATTTAGGAATAAAATAAATCGCTCTAGTCAGATTTGGGTTAAAGAAACAATGCTCTCAGCTAAATAATATTGTCACACAAAATAAACGTGGTTTCTTATAATAATACGGAGAAAAAGTAGGCCATATCGAATTGCCTGTTGATTGCAGTTTAATAATATCCAATGTTAAGGCGGTATTTATTATTACCTTATTATTAAACATGAAAACTGAAAGAAAATTACTTTCTTCACACAGCCATTGTTGGCATCGTAGTATATGGTACACCTCTGATTCATTCATAATATTACAATGGGAACCACAACAGTTTCAAATCAAAAAAAAGGGGGGGAAAAACCAACGTAAAATAAATAAAATTCAATTTACATCGTTCGTTGTTGTTCCATCTGTATTACCGGTAAAATACATAAAAAAAAAAGATAATAATATTTTCTACGATGTTACAGTATTCTATCATAAACCACAAATGTGAAACAAATTGATTCATAAATATTCATAAAATATGAATTTTCACTGTATGGTTCACATGATTTTTATTTTAATACACAAAGTGTTTTACTGTCAGTTAATACACAATGTGTTACACTTGTTAATTATCTATTCAATTGCTAGCCAACTGACAAAAGAAACAAAAAAAAAAATGGCAAAAAATTCACCAATAAGTTACAATTTAATACGAATCAATATCATCTGTAACGTGTAATTTTAATCACTTGTTGTTTTGTATTCATTTAATTCAATGTTTTAACAATTAATTTGATATAATGTGAATAACTAAAGACATTACTTGCACACATTTGACATCAATTTTATTGCAACTCAAAAACATATAAAAATGGAAGATACAAAATCAATAAATTATCATGACATTCAGAATAAACTGAAGTAAAACACAAATTTTTTTTTATGATTATTTAGTCGATGCCAGTGAAAGTAGTTAGTTACCAACCCACTATATTCCGGTGGATAAAATACAATATGATAAATGTAATTCAGAAACAAAGTTGCACAGCATGAAAACTACGACTCGTCTTAAGTTTTCATTTTCTAGTATTTTTTTTTTATTGAAAATACAACGAGTTAACTCTATGGGATTTTCTATGAAAAGATAAAAAGCGACTACCGTCGATTGGCCTTTTGATATTGACCACATTAATTTAAATTTTAAATTATTTTTCAAGTATTTTATTAAAATGTTGGGCGAACAGACGTCCATTACAGTTCAACACTTTCGCTCTAAAACCACATATGATACATTCAAATTATATTATGGAATCTTATTTTTAGATCAGAATCCAAGTTCCTCCACACGTATTATGTAAATCGTTTAGATTAAAAACCAGAAGAGAAAAAATCCCCATTGATTTGATTACATTAAATCAATAGGTGAATCATTCTGTTATGATTATTCCAATGGTAAGCCAATATACATAAATTGATTATGTGTTTTTTGTTTTTTATCCATAAAAATTCTATTAAGTCGTTAGTTGGTTTCTTTAAATTTAATTTATTTCGTAATTTCCAATGTCATGACTTTGTTGCATTTTAAATACGATCATCATATTGACATAGTAAAAAAATTTCCCCCCTCCCAAAAGTTGTAAAGTTTTTTTTATTTATTCATTTCAGGTGAAGACAGTTAAAATACGATTGTATAGTGGTTGCCAAATTTTTAAAAGACGATTAAATAAAAAAAAAACGATATTTAATCACCTGCTCGTTGTTTAAATTAATCAGATAGCGAAAAAAAAATAAAATAAAATGTACAATAGACGATTACCATCGATAATTAAGACTTAACTAGATACTATAGTGTAGTTAACTAATAATAGAATCACGATTCTAGAATAAAAAATTTTTATTTAATAAACCCATTAAGTGTTGTAATTCATCACCGTTTAAATTCAACTAGAAATATTTAAAAAAATAAAAACTCCCCCAGTCCGGATAATTGAATTTAATTCATTTCCGCATAAGGGTCAAATTAAAACGGACTAACTTTAATTTAATTGATGCTATTATTCATCGAATAATCTATGATATACAAATTGGGTTTTCATTTCTATTTAACTAAATTTGCATTTTTATGTTTAATTTATTGCTACAACTGTGAGACCGTACAATGTCGTCATCAGTGACTTTACAACAAACGTACAAACGAACAAAAAAATTAAATTAAATCGCATTGAATCACAATAAATGTTAAAGTCAGGTGATTGACACTTTTCCAATCACCAAGTGACTATGTGCTGTCCTTGTGCATTAAAACGTGAACATTGAAATTCAACGTGAACACAACAGAAATTCGATGTTATTCTGGTAACACAAATTATCACCATACAATCATCATAGATGTTTTTGTTCTTTATTTTTCCATATAATTTTTTTTTGTTAAACTGATAATAAATCACCGGATATTCATTGATAAGAAGATTAATAAATATTTAATAAAAACATTCTATTCCTGTTAATCCATTACAATTTGTTTTCATTTAAAATATTGTTTTTCTCGATTTGTGAACAATTTTTTTGAGTAAAGAAATTTAACTGCCATTGGACATGAGGGATGACAAATAATGCGGAACATTATAATACAATTTCATATAAACATGTTCAATATACAACAATGTTGGTAAATCTTATTCCACTTTTAATTTACTTGATGATTTACATAGATAATAAAGTGTACCTGACACTGGAGAGGGATAGATGTCATGTAATTTTCCTACATGTTTATTTGACTAAGTTTTCATGTTATTTTTGTACATTTCAAAACAATAGATAGAATCAAAAGTGAATGGATCTCAAAATAGCATTTTCTCACTAACAAACAAAGCCTCTCAAGGGACAGACTACTGTTATACACGTAATTAGCAAATCTCTTAATAGAATTATTATGCTCCAGTTTATATTCCTTACTAAATAATAATTATTTCATCATATCAACTACAGATTATTATTATTATTATCGTTATACTTCTTGTCATTCATGTGATAACGATCTATGCAAATAATCAGGTATTTTTCATATATGCAAAGAAAAATAATAAATAAATTATTTGTCACAATTTCGTTAATTAAATACAACAGCAACTGTGCGTGATTTTGCAGTAAGTGATAATAAAAAATACAGCACACACCATAAGAGGACCATCAGTATCAAATAAATGGAAATTTTAAATAGGAATTTCAAGACTTAATGTACCTCATGATATATTAATAAAAAAAATATGATTTTAACTGTATGTTTTACTTGTCTTCTTTTTTATTTTTTTTGGTGTGATAAATAATTTATTTTTTTTTATATTCTTTCATTTCGATTTAATGTGACAATGATTTTCGAATAATATTACCGAGTTAACTTCTATATTGACCAGATGGTTGAGTGGAATTTTACAGCAAACAGGTTAATTAAATACGATCAGTCTCATCGCGGTATGTTGTTTTGTATTTCTTTTGGTTTCGATGGAAGGTAAATATGCTAATTGTATGACATTTAAAACTCAAACAGATTTTTTTTCCTGATTAAAACCGATATCAGAAAACATAACAACGAGAAGACAACGAAGAAATGTAAAGAAATAAAAAATAATAAAATAAATTGATTGTTTAAAAGACTCACCAACTGTCTTAATAATTTGCAGATCATCGACATCATATTCACGTTTGCCATCCTGCCTTGATGAAATTTTTGATGATTCTGTGTCTGATTCATCTTCACTGTCCACCTGTTCTTCATCGGTACCAGTTTCACCATCCGATTCTTCATCATCTGATTCATTTGTATGGCTAAGTATAATGTGTTTATTGGTATCCTGTTCATCATCACTAAAATCTGATTCAACAGGATCAGATGATTCACTGATAGAACCAGTGCTTGTTAAGGATGCTCCACCACCATTTGATACATTTACGGTTTTTGTTGGTACCGTCACCGTATGCGATTGATTATAATCAACGGTTGGTCTTAATGTATTATCGGTTATTGTATTATTGGTAGCATTACTAAGGATATTTTGTCCTTGTTTATTTGGTATACCATTTGATGTGACAAATACAGTTGATTTAGATGATGGCAACCGAATTGTTGTTGTCACAGAAACACAATTGTTATCTACTTTTTTAGCAGAACTACTCGAACCACTTGTGGTAGTGTATTCTGATGATGTTGAATAACTACTGCTATCGGTCTCAGATGATAAACTCTGAGACCGTGACTTATTAAATCGTGTCGCCAGTTTGACCAATTTTAATTCTTCACAAATTCTCAAGAATCTATTCTGTTGACGAACTTTGAAATCAAATAAATGATTTCAATTGGCGTCTTCGATTACAAGTTTTTGATTTTTATTAGGAAAAATCACTAAAAAAACACTTTTTGTTTACCATAAACGGATTCAATTACAATGTTCTTTTTTTAACTTCTTTAATTATCCGTTTTATTTCTTGAATATTCTAACAACTTTAACTACTTGTTTATTCACTTCTTCTACGCCACACTATTTTTTATCTCTCTTATATCCTTTTTTGTAGAATTGTTTTGTAGTCGTTCCTGAACAGAATACATAAAAACAGAAAACAAAGAAAAAATCATTATTAGTTAGACAGTATTTTTTAAAAAACTAAAATTATAGAAATTGCAATAAAACATGAAAGATGATTAAATTTGTTCGTTACGAAGAGTAATCACATTAATTTTTTTTTTCTCTTTTTGATTAATAATAACGGCTAGAGCAAATATGGAGTTCTAATCCATTTGGTTGTGCACTAATTAAACGATAAGTAGCATTAAATTTCCGGTGTACTACTGATTTATATTTATTAACGTCGTGAGTGACGAATAAAATAATGCATTAAGAGAATTTATTGGTTTGCTTAAAGGTGAAATAAAGGAATTGTTGGTTAATTGCAATTGTGTCTGTGACAATGATTAACAGTGGGTCTCCGAAAGGTCAGACTTTCGGTCAATTTAGACGAGAGAGAGCTTAGGAAAATTGGTGCCACGCATATTTCCTGTTTCCTTTCGCACCACTGAAAACCTTTTTTATTCTCAAAAAAAAAAAAACTTTACCAGCAACATTAATTCGTTGCCGAAAAGGAAACGTATCGTTTACTTGGACAAAATGAGACCAACAGGAGGCACCAATCAATTCGTCATTGGTTTGGTTTTATACTGTATTCATATGAACGATGAAAATTCAAATACGTACTCATAGTCTATATTTACTATATTTTCATTCCATCCCAAAGACTCATAAAAACTCTGAATATATTTTTTATATGAAAAGAATCATAATATTTTCTTAATATCATTTAAAAAAAAAAAAAAATAGAAAAGAAATATATCGAAGACGAGAATAAAAATTCACTTCGAAGTAACAAAATCTATTTTCGTAAGTAGAGTAAGAGAACATCGACGATTATTTATTATTCAACCAAAAAAAAAAATGTTAAAAACAATATCATTCGTTTGATATGTGAACTTAAATATGATCGAATATATAATTTAACTAATATTATTTTTATTTCTTCTATAAATTTCAATGGTTTTGATATAAAATAATCAGACTATTTCAAATCACAATAACACGACTGGTAAAATTTATTTTTTTCCAAAATAATTGCAAAAATAAGAAAAAACCATTCACTTTAATTTAATTTATTTTTCCTTCTAAATTCTAATTTGAAAAATAACGCGACAAAAGACAAATGTCGTACAGTTGTTGGTTCTTTGTATCAAAAGAAACCACCACTTCGGTATTAAAATAATCATGAAATCATAAATCTGGAAATAAACTCAACTGAAAGCATTGGTTAACGCATCAAACGTTAGAGTTTCTCAATATCGAAATAGAAGTTTTCAGTTTTATTTTAAATTTTCTATAATAAATCGAAAATGACTGGTCATATTCTCTTTTGGGGTTGAATTCATATAATTGCGATGAACCAAATAAATTGCATTATATTCAGCATGGCAAAACATCTGATATACAGGTTAATGATACCTGTAATCACTGTATTTTCAATAGTTTTAAAACCAAAATAAAAGAACTTTTATAATTATAATTTTTTAATGACTCCGATGTATTTTCTGGTAGCGAAACAGATTACACGGTCTGAAATAAATATCTATATACGGTATTATTCTCAACAATAGTTCAATGTTTCAAAACTATGCTGGAGCAATGGCACGATATAGGAAATTGTTGCTATCCTACAATTTATATGCAGATAAGTGGAATGCGATTTTTATTTATACTAAAAACCAGTCCTCCATTCAATCCATACAACTCAGGTAATTCACTTTCATACTTTACTGGATATGGTTTACAATATAAAAATAAAAGAACCGTGCAAATTTCCGTAACACAATAACGAAAATTCAGTTTAAAATTTTTGTTTTTATTTATGCCGTTGCTCATTCATAAATTTCTTCGTTTACATTAAATACCAATTCAATTCCCTTTTGATCACACAGCCAGCATTAAAAGCAAATATTGTAAGAATAACAACTGAAATTCCTATCTTTTAGCCATCATTAACCCACTGAATAATTTAAATAATTCATGTTTTCCTTTATATAAAATTCAAATAAAAAATTCAATTCCTACCAAAAAGAAAATATTTTATTGTAACTCGTTTGATCAGATTCTGCAAATATAAATTATTCCTTTAATTTTCACACGTCCACTATGTCTCTTCTTCGTTAGTTTAATTAAAACAGGGTAGTTAAAACATTTAATTTATAGAAATTTTATAACACGGTTACACTAATCAAACACGCGAATATGAAAAAAAAAAATAATATAACAAATCTTCTTGAAATATATTTTCTTAATTTTATGCCACTAAAAATCACCAATGTAAATCCATAGAAATATAAATTCACTCGTAATCTTGCGAATTTGTTATCTGGCAAGAAACAAAATTGTTGTCTCTGTAATTTGTATAACTATCTGGTTCGAACGCGAATACTCTACTGATTGAAACAACAGAATTCAGCGACCGCTAAACCGATACATGAAGAGAAATAAAAAAACAAACTAATTTGCCCACTCGCCTCATACCTAACGATGACTGGGAATATCGTGGCAATGCTCAGTATGATTCCACTCTCATTTATTGTCTGCTTGCTTTCATGTACTCACGATCATTCACGTACACTGGCAACACTTACTTTTCCGTATTTATCTTATTATAGCCGAAGTTTCGTATGCAATCAATTGTATGGAATCTTATTTAAACAATCATATTATTCAGTGCAATATTCTTATTTTTTTCATTTTGTATTATTGTTCACTCGTTTCTTGTACAACACGAAAGTGATACTGTTGCGGTGTGGTATGCTAATCAACCATATCTTCAAGCACAAGTGGAACGGCATGTGGATAACATTAATTATTTTATGCATTCAGTGGTCCACGGAATATATGAATTTTATCACATCTTTAATAGTTATTCGTCATTAATGACAAGGTCTTCAGTCTGGAGTAAGTAATAAAACAGATACCTAACTGTCAATTTCTCTGAATTAGAATAAAATTTCATTTCAATAAATATGAATAAACTTAATGCGACAATGCTGCAATACGACTAGATGCATTATTAATTGATAGGAATTTATTCATATCTCTTATTTAAATACAATCTTATCTAATGCTGAGATACTGACAAAATAATGATGATTGGTGTTACCTCGGTAATTCGACGATTTATTTATCCTTCTTCTCAGCACATAACGAGTGATACATTCGCCCTATTTCATTGCTGACCAAATTATCAAGGATTAATCCATTTGCATCAATAAAGCTAGCGCATGATTTTGTAATGGTTGCTTCTCTACTAGATTTTGTATCTTTCACACTCAATGTCAGAATGTATTTATCATCATATCTAAAAAACAAGAAACAATTTAATGATGTATCGTTTTAATATAGAACCATTTACTGTAATGGACCAATATTGTTTCTGTCAGTTAATTTTATTACTTTTTCATGTCAGAGCTGGCCTTCCAGACCCGTTTGTTACTCCCATCCTTCTGTTCAGCTACCACAAATATTCCCTTTTCAATATATGCTGAATACAATGTTAGCACTCCCATCAACACAAAGTATGACAATACGCAAATAATTAAAACGGGCCTGAAATTAGGAAATAAATGTTAAACTATACTCAATTCTACGAATTAATTTATACTAAATGATTTACTTTGATTTCGGAAATGGCATATAGAAATCCCATCCTAGTGCTGTAAGTGCAATAGCCACTGCAAGAGCACAAATAAATAAACGTCCATCAATTAATCCAAATCGTTGTTTACAATTCGGCCGTTCCAGGAGGGCATTCTTCACAGAATCATCAAGAGCATGTTTCACCGCTGACGCATCCCATTTGTTGATGCGAACCTAAAACAACATCATAATACAATGTAATTGAATTTGCTTGCAATTAAATTATCATATATTCCATGTTTAAAAATAAATAAATGTAATTATTAACATATTGGCTAATGTAGTGACGTGTCTTATGAGATACCGCATACGTATACATTTTCTGATATATTACGTAGTTCAAACACCTACCTCCAATTTCTCGTCATTGTTCGCCTTCTCTTTGGACATTTTAATTAAATATTAACCACTAATTTATGCTCTTATTAATTAGAAGTAGAAATAAATTCTCTTTAAAAAAATTTGCAGAATCTGTTTACAAATTTTTCTCGCACTTACGTTTTTATTCGATTGGTAACCGGTAAGTGATTCATCCAAAATCACGTATCATCCAAATACGAAAAAAAGCTGGACCGAATAAAAATATAAAATAAAAGTACACTAAAGTACAACTGTACAATTTAAAATTCCCAACCGATGAAAAACGTATAATAATAAGTCCGTTTCCGTTTAATTACGCAAATTATCCTTTATTTATATTAATTATTATTTATGTATTTTAAATTACGATCCACGACATTATTGAATTTTACAATTCTATTCGTGATCATGTTCTCTTCACTGTAGATGGACCAAATAGGTCTCATTTCTACCCTCATTATTATAACTTATACTACATCTAAATCCATAATTTAACACTATACTGTCATTAAGATCTAAACAAATTAAGAATAATAAGAAATACGAGCTTATTGTAAACTCCACTTGGAAAATACAAAATATACAAGTAAAAATTTGATATTGCAATACCATTGTCGACGCCTATTATTAAGAGGGTATTTTGATACCGATATGGACATTTTACTTCTCTCGCTTCTTAAAATTCCTCTTTGATGCACATCTACTTATAATGGCAGCCACATGATTTTTATGCTCAAATAGTCTCATCATTTGAGTTCGAGCTTCGTTAACACCTTCAGCTATACATTTGCTTCTTTGCATACAACCCTACAATACATAAAAATGCAATAAAATGCCAGTCACACAATAATGTGCACAATATTACCTTCAATAATTCGGTAATTCTTTCAACATCCGTATCAGCCGGTTGAGCTTCCATCACCTTCAACAAGTTTCCAAATCTCTCATAACCAGCATTTTCTGTTTCAATCTAAAAAATCAATTAACATTTTCATATTAAATACAATTCACCGGTCTAACAATTATATTACATACCAGATCATCTACTTGGGAACATAGATGATGCATTTTCCATCCATGCACCTTTTGCATGACATTTGGTTGATTTGCCAAGTCCATTACAGTCGGTCTTCTCTCATCACGTGGCTTAACATCTGAATACCTTTGGAAATGATTATTCACGATCTTTGTCGATTGTTTGTAATTCTACGGAATTTATTCAGTGTTTGTTAGCTTGAAAGTTCAATTGACTTATTTAAAATAAATTTATAATTACCTCTAATAAACTTGTCTTAGGTTTCTTAATTATTATATCAGTTGGCTTAGCATTCTCCTTATTATTGGCTTTTGCCGGTGAACCTGTATTCGGGACGATTGTATCATTTTCTTTATGGCTACCTTTATGTTGATTACTCGATGTTTTACTACAAATGAATCAAATTAATAACAATTAATCAAGTATTGTACAATCAGTAGTAAATTATACTTACTTTGCTTGTTTTCGCATTTTCCTTTTCGGAATTGGTGCAATTAAATCATGGCCGTTACTTGTACTTGGACCCGCAGTTGACTTCAATGTTTCACTAGGTGCCTTTATAAATGATTGGGTTGGTAAACGTCTTATACCCATTGTCATATTTATCTCTTCTTGTTGATCAGCACCGGGACTTGAGGTCGCACTAACTGTAGTCGATCCGTCCGAAGAAGCTCTACCATGTGGTGACAACATTCTTGGCGGTTGATTACTACCCTGTTGCTTAGCCTGTTCCTGTTGCTTATGCACCTCATTCATAGCACTCACGTTGACAGTCGATAATGCTTGTGGTGTATAAGTTTTCGCTACTTTTGCTGGGACTATTGATGATACTGTTGTAGCATTTCGCCTTTTGCTCGTCGTATTATTACTAGATCGTGCTGGTGAACTATTTGGTACGTTTCCTTGCATTGGAATTATCATCATTTTAGAAGATTGCTGTTGCTGATGTTGGATATTGCTTATTGATGCTTGTTGTTGTGCTGGTATAGCCACGATTTGTTGTTGATTAGCACTGCCATCCACAATCAAAGTGGGATTAAAACAGACTGGTGCAGACTTGATTTGAGCTGAAGCTGGAACAACCACTAATTGAAATAATAACTTTGTTATTTGAATATTCGTTTAAATGATATTTTATATGAAATACATACCATTCTGAGGCTGTGTTACTTTAGTTGAGATAGGTACAGCTACAAATGATCCTGGCTGGGGGGTATACGGTACACTAGTACTCGTTGTTGCTGTTGGATGAAGTGCTTGGTTTACCGAATTACCTGTTGAACGATTTTCAAATTGCTAGTAATAACAGAAACCATTAAATAATTAATTAGAACTTACCAATATTGGTGGTGGCTACAGATACTGGTGCTTGAATTGTTCCATAGTAGTATGCTGTTGAACCTGATGTAGCAGTTGCTGTGCGGGGTGGTGTTGAATTCACCAAAGTCTGGAGTAATTGAGATTCACCAGTTGATGATAATTGAATTTGTTGTTGTTGTTGTTGTTGCTGCTGTTGCGGCAATACTTTTGCGATGGGCGTATTATTTGCTTGTACACCTGTAACAGTCACAGCCATTGAGCCAATGCCTAAATTAATACCACGAACTATTTGGGATGTACCTGTTGGAGTTGAGACATTCGGTGTTGTACTGCTAATTGTAGTCGGTTGTCTTGTTAAAGTCAATGGAACCATCGATGCATTCTGTGGTGTTATTATTTGCTGACAAAGTAAAATAAAGTAGTAATTCAATTGATATAGCCAATCTTTCATTTGATTTAACTTACAATCTGATGTGCTCCTGGTGTATTACTGGTTGGATTCAAACCAACAATTTGTGCAATCTGATGGGACTGGGATAATGTTGCTGTTGCCACACCATTATTGTTTTGACCTTGTGGAATTCCAGCAGCAGCAATTGATATATTTCCTGAATTTGTTGCATTTGGAGGTAATTTACCAACTTGTGTAAACGTTAATGACGGTTGTACTTTTCCCGTCATTGTGGTTGGTGTTCGACTAGCACTAGTTGTTGAGGTGTTCATTACAACTGGATGCAGTGTCATTACGTTTGCTGCAATTCGTCCCGGAATCATTTGCGTTTGTCCAGATGGATGTGACGGTTGGACTTGAATTATTCGTGTTTGAACGGCTGATGATGGTAAGGACGTGTTCGTCGAACTATTTGAGACATTTGACGTATTTCGATTTTGGATGGTACCACTAGGTAACATGCCAGTTGATGCTAAAACTGGTATTGTTGGACCACGAATACTAATACTTGCTGTTGTGGTGCGAATTCCTGCTGCCGAACCTCTAGTGCTGGCCAATTGAATTGGCCGTACTTGTCGCGGATTCGATACAGCTAACCGATGAGAGCCACTCAATGGTTGGGAATTGGATACATTACTGCTATATACTAATGTAGCTGTAGGCTGCCTGGGTGGCAATACTGCTGCTAATGTAGCAACATAGGCCTGCTGTGGATGACCGCTCTGCGAACTAACCACTTGAATTGGTGAAGGATTCGGGGTGCTAGTTTGCGGTGCCTGTGATACCAAACTGGCTGTAATCGTTGCTCCGGATGGATTAATTGCATTACAATTCCCAGTTGAAATTGTTGGTACTTGAACCATACGAGTAGTACGTTGTGATCCTAGACTGGCCCTAAATAGTTGCACTGCAAACGAATTAATATAGATTTATTAAATTATGTCAGAAAGTGTAATGTTTCGGTCTTTATTTAAAATACATACCTGGAGACGTTCTCACTGTTGACGGTGTACCTCGAATTGTTGTAATATTTGTGACCGTAGATGAGGACGGCGTTGATGCACGTATAGAATTAGTTGTGGTGATACGAGGTGCTGCCGACAAATTAGCAATCGTTGTTGGCACTAGAAGAAGGAAGAAAATTTGCACATTATACTCCAAATTAATAACACAAGAGATTTCATTTAATTTTACCACGAGATATAAAAGCATTTGCTCCTGGAGGTCTTGTCACTGTAATTGCTGTCTGCGAGAGAGATCTGGCTGGTATTGTTGTGATCTGGGTACGGCCAGCCACCTCCACTTGTTTAATCATACTCTGTGGCACAACATGAGTTTGAAAAATTTGTGTGCCTCCGGTCCCTTGTACTCCTGTAGCTGGCACCATAACTCGCATTGGCTGTTGCTGGCTAATTGTTCTATAACAAATAAACAACAAACACTGAATTATTGAAACTATACACTGAATTTGATTCGTGGTACCTAATCGTTTGGTTTGACTGAATTGTTGATGTCTTATTCTCGGCTGGTTTAACAAGCGCCACTTTCGATGGTATCTCCATTTGAAAAGTAGCTGTCTGTGTTGTTGCCTTATGATGTGTGGGGTTATGACCCTTATCGCTATCTGGTGCACTCATTTCTTTTACAGTACTAGTTCCCGGGTAAAATTCATTAACTCATTAATTAACTAAACCGCTTCCTGTAACCAATGCAAAAACCAAAGCACATGAATTCAAACCATTTTAATTATTCCAATTATTTTGGTAACCAAATGATATCAATGAAAAGTAGATAGCTTACCATTTGGCAATGGTTGAAAACAGAATATCCTCTCGTCGCTAAACCTGAATAACACAATTGTAGTAACTATTTTGATTGTTCTTCGGACTCTTCGCAATAGAATTTACACACTCAAATGACCCTGTGTGGAGGATAACTCTAATTAAACTCTTGATATTTTCAGTAAAAATTTAATCCGAATATTTATTCGAGGCTTCAAAAAAAAGTCTTGGTCTGACAGTCAACTCACGGCACCAACCCCGCGTCTAAAATTTGACGACCAGAACGCGCTAATATTTTTATAAGTTTGAGGCGACCGAGCGAAACTGCACTGGCGTTTGCTTTTGTTTACCATATTTTTTATGTCGCGTTACTCCATTTCACTCGTATAAATTGATAAAAAAGGCAGGAAAATTGTAACAATTACAATAAAAATTGGTTTATTTGCACCCGGAGAACCCTATGGTGTACTTATAGTTAGTGTCTTGTAGTTTTGTGAGTGGTGAAATCGCGAGTTTTTGTTCAGTAACTCTGATTCAATGGGATTATTTCACTTTTCCTGTGATGGTTTTGACTGATTTTTTCTACGGACGAACGCATAAAGTCGGAATAGAACCGAAATACACAAGCGAAAAGAAAACCAAAACAACATTTTGTCTGAGTTCGAATCCTCTTGTTCAACTATTTTCATTATAAAGATCCTTCTCTATAAATTTTTACGACGATAAGCTACTCTAGTGTTACGTTATTAAAATAGTATTTTGGTTAGATTTCCCTTAACCATGACATCCACCGCCACCAAAGATCAAGAACAAACGAACGATCCTTCCAAGAAATTGGAGACTACTAGGAGTACAGTAAAACCCGCGAAACAAAAGGAACTATTATTCGTTTTAGACTCAAAAAGAATCAAATCACTGGGTCTAGAGAAATACATTTTGAAAGCCAAAGGTAAGCCTAAAATGAATATCAAGATATGTGTAATGAGCGATCCACATTGCTTATTTATTTTAGCTAAAGTTACACCTTCCAATGAACTGCAAACGATTACACCATCAAGAAATGTTGAAGATATTGCAACCCAACAGTCAATTAGAACTTCTACGTGCAATTTGGACTTAAGAGCAGTTAAGAATCATTCTATAGATGGTAACTCAATTACAAGTATGGCTAGATCTGAACTTGTGCAGGAGAAAGTATTAAATGTTTTAGATACTCTTGAAAGCAGCGAGATTATTACTATAAAGGACCAAGTGAATCCAATATCTGAGATTATACCAAATGTTACTTCTATTGTGAATACAAATGCAAAAGAAATAGAGGGAGCAACGAAGCAAACAGAGACATCAGAAAGAAAGACCTCTCTGACTTCGAATAGTAATCCGAATAGTAATAATAATAGTAATCCAAATTCACCATCAAAAACCGAATGCTCAAAAACAGACGAGGATATTTCAATTACAGAAATTAAAGATGATATGTCTGATGCTATAAATGATATAACTGATGTTGTACATTCAAAGTCAGATAATTCAAAGGAAGCTGAAAATACAACTGAATGTAAAGATACAATTAATACTTCTACTTTGTTCACAAATACGTGCAATTTGGATTCAAAAACGGTTGCCAATTCAGTGGAAGATAACGTAGTTTCAACTCAGAGTAAATATGAGCTTGTTACACGAAAGACACCAATTGATCCTGATACCCTTGAAACNAAATAATGTTACAGAGGAAGCAGTAGATAAAAGATCTGAGACTATAACAAGTATTACTCCTATTGTAAATACAAACACAAAGAAAATTGATATAGTAACAGATCAGAAACAGAAAAAGACATCAAGGAGAAAAAAGTCTCTGACTTTGAATAA